>LZPO01027675.1:78991-89181 GCA_001675575.1 Neotoma lepida
TTTAAGATTCGCTCTACATGGACCATAGCCTGTAAGTGATTCTGAAAAATCCTCTTTCCATATATATTCATTCTATAAGCTCTAGAAGAAAACCCTTACTAATATATGTCTCATATGTGGATCCAAGCTTCAAATCTTTAATTTCATATNTTGAACTTGGAGCACTTGTAGAAACCAGGAGACATCAAGGAAGCACTAAGGGGAAGGAATGTCTACTCGAACACAGATGGTGTGAGATACAGAGGGAGAATACTGAGGGTAGAAAAGTTCAAGCAATAATGGGAGTGGGAATACAGAGGAGGGAGGAGGATGGGGAGAGGAGGCTGTGGGGCTGAGGGGTTAATTAAAGTGAAGGATGTAGGAGAAAACCATAGAGAAACCCACCCTTTGTAATTCCATTAAATAAGAGTTAAAAATTAGTTAGATGAGAGATATCCTACATCACGGATAATTCTATTCCCAGGAGGTATTATTTATCAGACAAAAATCTCAAAGCCCACCTCTGATGACATACTCCCTCCAGCAAGGCCACAGCTACTAAACCTCCCTAAATAGTTCCACCAAATTGAATATTAAAATGCCAGAGAATATAGGGTACATTTCGTTCAAAGCACCAAAGATATCTTCTATGAGTTGTCAGTCAGAGAGGCCTCNGAAGCCCCAAAACAATTTTGGCTATTGTCATTGCTCTTGGTTGCCCATCAGAACTAGATGATAAGCGCCTATTTCTAAAGACAATGCATGCCTTGGTTATAAGATTTAGAGAAAGCAAGCTGGAAATTCCTTTCTGTTGNCTAACTTTTGTAGTACTAAAAGGTGATATGAAGTCTACTATGGCAGATAAGGCATAAATGCTATTATTCAGCTATGGCCCCTAAAAACNTCAATACCACCCTACCAGGAAAGATGTTCTCACTGGTACAGTGTTGGCATGACCATTATCAGGGTAACTAACTGTTCTTTAACTGGGCTTGAAGCCTGCTCTGCAAAAAGGAATACAGTCCTGCTACTAGAAATCCAGTTAAAAAACAAACAAACAAACAAACAACTGTGTGTAAGGAATTCATAGACCCTAGACAGGAGATTCACTACTTTTGTTTAGTTGAATTGACATAGCACCAATCTGCCTTATTTATGTCTATACCCATAGACAATGTTATTCTCACCATTAATCATAGAAACTTCTTTTTGCAGTGAATAGAGACTCATGGTTGCTCAATTTGGTGAGAATAAATGGCAGTTTTGAGCCCAGCCCTAACTGAACACTAACATTATCTCTTCTGAAGCTCAGAGAACACTATATTAGGGAGCTGAGAGCATGTGAGAGCCGGGAGGAAGGGAGAAGAATAGGAAATGCTGTTGTCAAGATATGACACAACCACAGACATATCTCAGAGCAGCTTCAGTTGCCTNTAGTGGGTCTCTACAAGATGACCTGTTATTAGCTGATTACGGATTAGTGATGGATCATGAGGANCTATTCCAGATCCCTGCCTATTAGTAATTGATGGATTCTTAGGGAGGGACAGTCATTGCCTTCACTGTACCAAACAGTGAGTCCACCAGGCTCCACAGGATAGTTCTAAACCTGAGACCANACAAATGGTATTGGTTTAAATCAGTGAATCTTAGAACAAAACAACAAAAAAGCATGAATCTGGGATATAGACCTGTAGGGAAGGAGAGGATTTAACAGGAGTTGGTGTGGTATAAGACNGTCAGGGTTCGAGGAAATAGAATACACTCTAAGCTTGTATGAATAAAAATATGAATTAGAAAATTATAAAAGATTAAATTTGACATTAATGCATATAGGGAANTTTGAGACCTTCAGCATGGAAGAAATTGCCTGTGGGGCAAATATAAGACAAGAGAGTATAGANCAAAACGTTCAGAAAATCCAATACAGAATGAGGACAGAGAAAAGAAGGGGTAAAAACTAAATATAGAGAGAATGGTTAAAAATGTTGAAGAAAACAAGGAAATTGCAGTGTTAAATAAGCAAATGTAAGAGTTAAATGTAAGAAGAGAAGTCAAGGTTATCAAATACTATGGAAAAAATCACACAATGGAAGGTCCAGTGGATTTAAAACAGAAAGAACATTCTATACACGCAATGAAGCAGAAAACTCACCAAATAGTGGATGAATTTTGTATTTTTAAAGAAGGTACTTTTTGAATATAAATAAAGACAGAAAACTATTTTTCTAAAATTTTCTTATGCTAGTTTTCACTGAAAATAAGACAAAATCACATATATTTTATTTCAATTACATTTTTGTTTATTTTTTTGTGCATGTATGTATTTGTGGTGGGGCCCGTGTGCCACAAGCAGGAGTGAAAGTCAAAGGAAGTCAATCATTACTGTCCACCATGAGGGTCTTGGAGGTGAACGTAGGTCATTATGTTTGGAAACAAATGCCTTTTGCTGTTGTGCCATATCACCANCCCCAAACTGCTTAAGAAAGGAGTGTATGCTTCCAAGTTTCACATTTCTAATTGTTGTATCCTGTCTTAGTCTATGTTAGGGGACAGATAAAAATGCAAGACTCTATTAGCATTGTTGATTATATCTGAGTAAATGCTTGAAAACATATGATCCCATCAAAGTTTTCCAAATATCCTGGCTAGTTTTATGTCAACTTGACACAAGTTGGAGTCATTTCAGAAGAGAAACTCAATTCTCTTCAGAAGTTTGGCCTGTAGGCAAGTCTGTAGTGTGTTTTCTTAATTAGTGCTTGATGTGAAGAAGCTACTCCTCTGTGGGTGGTTCCTGCTGGACTGGTGGTACTGNATTCTTTAAGAAAANCAGNCTGTGGTATGATTGAGCATCTTTCGGGTATACCATGTTCATAGCACCATTATCCATACATAATAGCCAGAACCTGGAAACAACCTAGATGCCCCTCAGCTGAAGAATGGATAAGGAAAATGTGGTACATTTACAAATGGAGTATTACTCAGCAGTAAGACACAACGACATCATGAAATTTGCAAGCAAATGGATGGAACTGGAAAGAATCATCTTGAGTGAGGTAACCCAGACCCAGAAGGACAAATACAGTATGTACTCACTCTTAAAAGATTATTAGACGCAAAGCAAAGGATAACCAGACTACAACCCCAGAGAAGCAAGTTAAAAAGATGACCCTAAGAGGGACACACATGGAGGGTCCCAGGAAGGGAAAATATTTAAGATCTCCTAGGTAAACTGGGAGGTAAAATAGAAGGGAAGGGATGGGGGAAGGGAACAGGAGGGAATGAGATGGCTGAGTGGAGGCAGAGATGGAAAGGAAGAGTAATGAAAGAGATACCTTGGTAGAGGGAACCATTAGGGGGATAGGGAGAAACCTG
This sequence comes from Neotoma lepida, assembly GCA_001675575.1. Classification (NCBI taxonomy): domain Eukaryota; kingdom Metazoa; phylum Chordata; class Mammalia; order Rodentia; family Cricetidae; genus Neotoma; species Neotoma lepida. The sequence continues at coordinate 82,346 of LZPO01027675.1, forward strand.
GTGCTAGGGAAATCCGCAGGAATCCACAAGGATGACACCAACTAAGACTCCTAACAATAATGGAGAGAGTGCCTGAACTTACCTTCCCCTATAATCAGATTAGTGACTACCCTAACGTCATCATAGAACCTACATCCAGTAACTGATGGAAGCAGATACAGTGATCCACAACCAAGCACTGGCTGAGCTCCTAGACTTCTGTTGAAGATAGGGAGAAGGGAATCACAGGACTCAAGTGAGGTCAAGATCATGATNGGGAAAACCATAGAGATAGCTGACCCAAGCTGGTGGGAGCTCATGGACTCTGGCCTGTCAGCTGGAGAACATGTATGGGACAGAACTAGGTCCTCTGAATGTGAATGATAGCTATGTGGCTAGATATGTTTGGGGAGCCCCTGGCAGTGGGACCAGGACTTATCCCGGGTGCATGAAATGGCTTTTTGGAACATGTTCCCTAGGATGGGATACCTTGCTCAGCCTTGACACAGTGGGGAGGGCTTGGTCCTGCCTCAACCTAGTATGCCAGACTTTGTTGACTCCCCAAGGGAGGCCTTACCCTCTCTGAGGAGTGGATGGGGGTGGGATTGGGGGAGATGGGGAGGGAAGGGGAACTGGGATTGGTATGTAAAATGAAAAGAAAACCTTTTTTTTGTAAATAAATAAATAAACCAATGATATTTGCTCTAGGGGGAAAAAAGCAGACTGAGCAAAGCAAGGGAGCAAGCCAGTGAGCAGCACTCCTCAACAGCCTCTGCATCAGTTCTTGCCTCTAGGTTCCTGCCTCGAGTTCCTGTTCTGACTTCCAAGGATGATGGATTACAAGCTGTAAGATGAAATAAACCCTTTCTTCCCCAAGTTGTTTTTGATTATTGTGTTTTAACACAGCAATAGAAACCCTAAGACAGCCAGTTCCCAGTTAGGATTGGTGAAATAGAGGGATAGCTCCATGACATTGTAATAATAAATAAATGTAAAGACAATTTACTATCAGACAGTGTTTGTAATCATCTGGAAGTCATGTAAGCTACAAGAAACAATTAGTTCCTGTTTCTCTCTTTCATTTATCCTCTCACTATGTATGTCATTTGGCATTACACTACTCAGAACTTTCTTAATTTTTATGTGCACATTTTAGCCATAGAATTTCTGGCTACTATTTCAGAATTTTGTTTTGCTTTACATAACTTCCAGTTCTTAGCTAATACTTACAAACTACACTTTTGATTCCAAGTACACAGTAAGTACACTTGTTTTACAGACTGTGCCTGGGAATTCCTTTAACCTGTGGAACTGCTTTTCTGTTATGATAATTATTCATGTCTTCTCTCTTTTTCTTTGGCTATGTTCAGGACATTGCATTTTACAATTATCTGTAGAAATAATTTGAATCTTAATTCTGTTGTCTGCCTTCAGGGGTAATTGTATGTTGTTCTTGCCCAGCATGTTTAGACCTAGGCAAAACAAGTTTCCTTTAAGTGAGTTTCCAACTCTGGGCTTTTGCACAACCCAGCTGATTTACAGCATGACCGCATNAGTGCTTACAAACTTGGGGTTGCTTTCTGTCTGAGTGTGCATGGTCTGAGGCTGGGANACTTTACCTAATAAGAACTCTGCCATGTTAAGCTCTGGACTCCAGTTTTGCTGCCCTGGATCAAATGAATTTTTGAGGCACTTTTCACTTTCTTCATCTTCCTTCTAGATCTGAAAATCTCTCCAGAAATGGAACCAAAGTGAAAGGCACCATATTTCATCTTCTAAAATGTACNGCCCACTCGTTGAGCCGTGCATTTAGTTCTGAGAAGNAGCAGAACTAACAGGGGCGGCTCCTCTTACTCACGTGCATCTGCTCTTTGAACAGAACATCAGACAAAATCAACCACATTATTTCCATAGTTATTTATATCTCACTCTTTTCTTTTCACATAAATAAGAATCATTGATTCTGCAAAAGTTAAATTTGTATGGGCTGCAACTCCATTACTATCTGATTTTTCTTTTGAGGGGTTCTTTTTTATAGTTACTAATGCATATTAATTGTGCACATTAATAGATTTCACAGTGCCATTTCCATACATACATAGATTGTTGCTCTGCTCAACTCACCCTCTTTGTGACCCTCTTTCATCCTTCTCCCTACTCTCTCTCCATCACCCTCATTTTACCCTAGCCATTCATCTAGTATTTTTAGCAGGGACTTTTTATTTCTATCTCTAGAATCCACATNGGAGCAAAAACGTGTGATTCTTCTTTTTCTGTGTCTGGCTTATTTCACTTCAAGTTGTCCATTTTGAGAGCATGAGTTATTTTCAAATGTCTTTTAAAATTCCAGGTGAACACATACTTGAGAAATCTTTTTATGCTAGCTGTTAGGCTTATTGCCATTTTGCTAAAAGTGTAATCTGCATAGCCAGATTATTTTGTTGCTGTTAGAACTGTTAAGATTACTTTGAAACCAAATGGCTAAATTTTTAATATTTTGCATATGACTGAAAGTCTTATTTTATGTTGTTAGCGGGAAGATCTCTATATAACATTTAAAGATTAAAACTAGTAATTTTCAGAGATAATGATAAGGATGAAGGTTATCATCCATAGTGGTTAAGAGTGTGGAATGTACAGACATAATGCCTGAATTAGAAACCACAGTCCCTGAGGAGTCTTCTTTGAGCACTTGCTCTTTGTTTATAAAGTAAAGACAGTAACTTTGCCTACCATGTGTGACTATGGAGATTACCTGATGTGTTCAGACATGGAACATGAAAAGTATATTATTACAATATGATAAATATATTTCAAGACAATGGGGATTAAAAGGAATAATAAAGGGTACTTATAGAGAGTACAAATTGCCAGAAATACTTTTCAAAATGCAAATACTGTAAGAACAAACACTAGAGACATATAAAGCTAAATCCAACACATAATTTATATGAGGAGATTTGCAGACACAGATAACCCCCCCAGATACATTGAACTCCATCTTTTATAAACATTAAATGTATTTTATTTCCTCCCTTAATTCATATTTTGTTTAAAAATTCTCCTCATTTATTCCAAAGCCAATCTATAGGCCTCTTTGTGACATCACAGGATGGATCCTTCCTGAATTAAAAACAGGCTTTGAAAGGCGAGGTTTCAGAGCAAGAGATCTCTTCATAAACTTCAGAGCTTTCTAACAACCTGGCAATGGCAGGTTTACCTCACATATTCACAGAGGACACACAAGTTCATATTTGTTAAATACCAAGATTCTGGCTGTGTGAGATAAAAACATCCTGATGAGTTTCAAGAGGGAAAAAGAGGAGGACAGTCCAGCTGGGGACCTGTGTTCTTTAATAAAGACATCAGAGTGTCTGCTGAGAAGCAAGGATATGTCAGCTAGAGAGCATTTCTAGAACACAGCCTTATAGGACTTCAGAAAGGTGCTGCCTGGGAGGGTCCTTAGGGAATCCTCACTTCTTCAAGTCCCCTGGAGCATGGCTAGGACCTGAGCTCCCTCAGACACTGAAGGCAGGACTTGAAAACAGTATTTTTTGGAGTTAGCGTTAGGATTTGTGTATTTGGAATTCTTGATGTTTTAAATCTGTAGGGTGCTTTGCTAAAACCCTAGGGTTGCCTCATCACAGGGAAGGGCTGAAGATGCTGTTCTTACTAGATGGAGGAGGTGAAAAAGGCCTCCAGAGATAGCTGTAATGAACTGGGTCACTCAGAATCAGATATTAAATCTATCTGAGAGACCAATTTAAACTGTCATTTTAGAGATGAGCCAGTCATCTAGTGATCAAAAAAATCTTGAAGAAAAATCAAAATTGTTGTGAGGATGAAATTCTTCCCCTCTACCACCTGGGGAGAGTGTCAAGTCTCNTCCTTTGCATAAGACAGTCAAACACCCAGTTCCTCAGTTGAGCAGACAGTATGCTATTGAAAATTTAAAGAGCTCATAGTTATGTAAGGTGACAGAATGTAAGCTGAATATCAACTTTGAACAACTGTCATAAAGGGGATTATGAGAAGGTAGACACAAGGGAGAATGTGCAGTTTTCCCCAGACTGATCACTATCTAAAATCGTCGGCTGTTATATTGGTATACATTTTAAGAACAGTCTGTAAACTAATCTCTTTTACTTAATGGATATGAGGTTTTGTAAGAAGGACCAGAGAGACCACTGCAGGTCTGAACTATTTGTAAATTTGTGATATTTCATATATTTGAGTACACACACACACACACACACACACACACACACAATTTGTGCCAGATATGGTAAACCAGGAGAAGAATTTGTTAGCTTATTACCATAGTAGATGACCTCCGATGAGCTGGAGTGAGCGCTTCTTAATTTTTTGTTGATGGATATTCAAACAGTTGGAGAACTCAAGGGATTGCTATTTCAATCAATTGATAGAATTATCAGAATACTATCAATATCAGACAGAATGGCATTTGTGATCACAGGAGAGAAAAAAAGACAATCTAGANTGAAGTTTTTTAACAAGAGGAGAATAAACAAGCGATCTACATGTAATGTGCAGACATGAAAAATAGCATAGATCCAAAGATTTAAAAATGGCCAGAGGTTCAATGTAACAAAATAGGAACATTAAATATCATAAAAGTGAGAAGATTTAGTGTAAGTTTGTTTTTATTATTATNCAGGGTTACATAAGGCCATTTTCATGCCAGTGTATAACGCATTTTGAACATATTGCCCCAATACCCTACTACTCTCTCCCTTCACAGACCTCCCCATCTATTCCCACTAGTCCTCTTTGTTCCTCAGACAATTTGTTATCTGTTTTCATGTCACTAGTACATATAATTTTATGTATCCATAAAAATCTACCACTCACAAATGAGAGAAAACATGCAATATTCATCTTTTTGATACTGACTTAATTCATTTCAATTGATACATTCAGTTACAGTCACTTTATTGCAAATGACATAACTTGATTCCCCTTTATGGTTTTAAAAAATCCATTATGTATAAAACCACATTTTCTTCATTCCTTTCTCTGTTATGGGACATATTGGTTTCACAACCTAGCTATTGTGCATAGTACTAAATAAGTACGGATGCATTGGAAGCAATTAAGCCAGAATTGATACTAAATGTTTGGTTCTGATGAAGATAGAGGTTAAAAATATCAACCAGTTTTACTGAGGAATGGAATGATCTAAGCCTAAATGTCCGTGGTTATTCTTATGGGCAAAGCTTGCTACAGATTCAAACAAGAAAAGTTATTACTTGAAGTCAATTGAGACCCAAGGGAGGAGCTGATTAGTTATTGTAATTGAGGCTTGCAGAGTGCTCTCCACACTGTAACTTTCTTCTGACTGGATGGGAAGACCATGGGGCTCTTGGAAGATGTTTCTGTGGGTCCCTGTGGCTCTGATCTTGTTTTTGAGCTTTGTCCTCCAGAAAGAGAGGAGAAGGTGGACATCAAGGGCGTTTTGCAAGATTTTTCTTTTTTGCTTCTACTTTGGAGGAGAACCAAAGGGCAGTGATCCTTCATAAACACCACCAGGAAATTTAAGTGTTTGAAAGTAAACCAGGAAGCAAATTCAAAAGAACCCAGGGACCTTCTTGGAGNGATTAATAAAATGGATATTGGTAACAGCTAATATTGTCTCTACTGAGGAGTGTGTGTGTGTGCATGCATGTATGTATGCATGTGCTGTGTGTGTACTTAAGTTCCCTATAAGTAAATAATCTATAAAATATTAGTGAAGGTATTTATTGATTTTTCCATTAAAGATGGATACTAATTTGGTTTATAATATGCATTAAAAATGTTTGGCATCAGCAGAATTACCAAAAGGTCCATTTTAAAACATACAAATTAGTTAGTGGTAGCCTACCTTCTATGTAGATTATTATTCATTCTAGATTACTTGTGCAATGCATTCATAAACATGAACCCATCAGACAAAACATACAGGACTCCAAGTAACTATTCCATATATTTGTATGAGTGTCCCGTGTGTGTGTGTGTGTGTGTGTGTGTGTTGAAAGGTATCATAAGAGGGAGGAAGACAGTTTAAGGCAGGCGGTGATGGAATACATGAAACCAGAGAATGATGTAATACATAAGCCATGAAAGCCTAAGGCGAACTACTTGGAGGGGCAGAGGCCAGTGAGAGGGATACTAGGGGACTGGAAAGAGCATTGAAAGAGGAGACCAATAAAAACAAAGTACACTGGTGTACATCTATTAAAGTGTCACGATGAAACTCTTACTTTGTGTGACAACAAAATTGAATTAAAAATATGAGTCAGACTAACTGTGTGCTAGAAAGAGTTTCAACATTTGGTACTACTCCATATTTCCCAGCACTCATTCAAATATGGGCACTAGACAGACAGAGTAAGAAAGGGATGAAGAGACAGGCTCTGCTGGAGGGAGAGCCTGGAACACACTGTAAGGGACATTCTTCACCTGACTCCAAGGGGCTTGTTACTCCGTTAGAACATATGACACAGTTTGTAAGTTTTCCAGGAGAAACAGAAAATTATATGTGTGTCTGTACAGTCCTATGCTAAATATTAGTAATTAATGTAATCATAGGCAAAATAAGTTTTTATTTAAGAAAATAGACTAAAAATTTCATCTAACCAATTGATTAATGGATGTTTGGTTCTCTCTAAATATTTCTTCACCATTTTATTGATTACATAAAGCACAATGAGTTGGCTTCATAAGCTTTTCTTAGACTTCTAATATAAATGGGAAATGTGCTCAACTTTATCTCTTTATTAAACTCTAAAAATAATNTATTAATATTCCTTTAGGATTTTGTCAAGTTCACACAATAAAAGGAACTGAATACGTTA
>LZPO01027676.1:0-11080 GCA_001675575.1 Neotoma lepida
ATACTACATAGTACATTCACATACATGAATCCAGAGCTAACAATTTCCACCCATATACCATATACTACATAGTACATTCACATACATGAATCCAGAGCTAACAATTTCCACCCATATACTTTTTTTGGTCATGTTTACAGTCAGGTAAATAGAAAAATACATTTTCTACATCTTTACAAAATATNCTTGGAGGAGAAAGAATATTCTGAGTGTGAAACACAGCCTTTATTCTGTCAGGCAATGTAATTATGGAAGAAAAACATCCATGTTGTCTAATTCGGTCATTAAAAAGTTTAAAATGCGTCATGGAAGCTTTTTCCTTTGCCTAAGACATAAAATGAGACAATGAAAACAGTCTGGTAATATAGAAAGGTCTAGAATTTGTTTCTTTTCAAAAATAATAGGTCCTTTCATCTTTCTTTTTCCTTAGACAAAGACAATTAATTTAGAGACAAAATCTTCTAATTAGTTCAGAGTTTACCCCTTATTATATTTCAGAATATTTAACCAGAAACAGGAAGATAGAGGAGGGAAGAAAGAAAATACATGGAAAATTATCAAAGGAAGTGAATGAAATCAAGAGAGTGGGCTGTTGATCAAAATGCATTCTGCAGAGTCNAGATGAATATAAAGTTCACATTCACATAAACACGAAGCAATTTGGGAAACCAGGAAAGTCTCCGGAGGAAAAGACTGACATCTGCCTTTGGGCCTTGAAATCCAGACTTTAATTACAGCTAACTTAAATAAAAACAAATGGCATGATTATTTCGCCTCTTCCTCCGTCTGCTGATTATTATTTCTTGAATTTCACAGAATCTCATTCTTCAAAGCATTAAGAAACAGAACTTGAAGAAATGAAGGAGAGGATATTTACCTGGGATCCTCGTGGTCCTCTTTTGTGATCCCATTCTGAATGACCCATAAGCTGTGAAGACAAGAAGGTGATTGTGGTAAATTAAATGCATATTTTATATCACCAATATTCTTATTCTTGCTTTGAAAGAATAATTAAGGTGCTAAAATTTGTGTTCTAATAGGAATAGTATTAAGTAGACACCATGAATAAATTAACATGAAGGAATAAATTGTCTTTGTAGCTAGCATTTCAAACTATACTGGTAACAAAGGTATCTGAATATCTCCCGTAGGAAGAATCTGCTACGTATGGCTCTACTATTCTTTGCCAGGGAAATTCTAGACACACATCAAATTGTGCAAAGCTTCACTTTCATGTCAGTAAGCCTGTGGTTACCTAGGGAATAAACACTGTAAGTCACACAACAGGGCTGTGTGGTAAGTCACGCAATAGGCCTGTGTGGCAAGTCACGCAACAGGGTTGTGTGATACGCTGTCAGAAAGAGGAAGCAGAAGGCCAATTCTATTTTTAGTAATTTTCAACTATATATATGTATATCTGTTATTATTAAAAATTTATACCCTTTCAAGGCTGGAGAGATGACTTATTGGTTGAGAGCACTTGCTGCTCTTAAGAAGGACCCAGGTTCAGTTCTAGCACCCCTGTGGTAGCTCACAACCAACTCTCCTAAATCTAGTTCCAGGGCATCTGATGGACATCCATGTGGTACACAGACATACATGCAGAAAAAAATAATCATACATATAAAACAGAAATAAAAATAAGTCTTAAAAAGGGATACTGTTTGAACTAAGTAAATCAAAATATAAAACTCCAGTAACAATGATATTTTAAAATCTGTTATCCAACAGAAGTCATCAGCCAGGAGTTATAGTATGAGAAGAATACAGAGTGCAATTAAAATTCTACTTTAAAATCTTTGACAAAATTGTATGAGAAATCCTTGTGATATAATAAGCCAAAAATAAACTAAGGTAATTTATGCTACTCATTTTACAAGAAATAGTCAGCCATTGCACTCAGCAGAGTCATTGTAATGATTTAATTATAGTTTGACTAGCACATGATTGGGGCAAAACTATCCAACTAACCATTATGCAAAATTAAATGTTCACACAGTTCATATTTCTTTAATGCTTTAATTTTAAAATTTTGATTTATGGGCATTGCCTTTTCTGGTAAACGCTCATTAATTCTAATTTAAAGTTGCTGATGAGGTTCACAAATACTAATCAATCAATCAAACAATTAGTAGGGTTTATAAATATTTAAATTAGATCCATTTAATTACTTATTCTCTGGAACTATCCAAAGCAACTCTTGACACATTTCAATTGTCAGCCTCTTTGTGGCCTTGGGATTGCCTTATACTAATAGCAGGAAGGTAAGGAGCTATGTACAGAAAGTTCAGTGACATGATGAAGTATTCTCTAGGTGGTGGTNAAATGATTTAGTAAAGTTTTTGGGAAAGAATACTTTATAGAAGGCTGACTCATATAATTATCACCTGCCGTACTAATGATTTCAAGCCACCAGGGTTAGAATAACTTGGCAAAGTCTGCTACACATGGCAAGCGCAGTAAACACAGGTAAATTAATTTTCTAAATGAAAATTATAATCTATATTCCATGGATTAAAGAGAGAATATTTGCTTCTGACATCAGGTCAAGAAGGCAATGTTTTTCTCAGACAATGTTTTTCTCAAATTTCAGGAAGAAATTTCTGCATTAAATCCAATCACAGAAAATACTGTAATAAGCCCCATTCACCCATTTCTCCTCTCCCCCATCACTAATATCTTACATGTGTTGCTGTTTTAAGCCTGAGAATAATGCTTTTTCCAATGTATACTGATTTGAGTCATCATGTATTACAGAAAAGAAGATCATCTCAATACTTTGTAAATCAGAGCTTTTAAAAATACTGCAAAAACTCAGTCTCAATTTGGCCTTTCCTTTAAAAAAAAAAAAACAGTATAATTTACCAAGTGTGTTATCTATCAGAGGCGACAAATTCTCAGCATCATATGATAAACTAATGAGAGAACATTAGTATAAACGAATTCTATTTTATTCTATTATGAATATGTATATGACTTATTATATTTAAAAGGTATGAGCTGGCCAAGAATGTGGTTTGTTTGTTTAAAGATGTATTTATGTGTATTTTATGTGTGTGCCTGCATTAACTTATGCATGCCATGTGCATGCAAAAGCCTGCAGGGGCCAGGACAGGGCGTCAGATCCCGTGGAACATTAGTTACAGTTGGTTGTTAGCTGCCTATGTGTGCTGGGAGCCATATCCAGGTCCTCTACAAGAACAGTGGTTAACTGCTGGGCCACCTCACCAGCCCCTGACTGTGGTATATATATATTTAATGTAGACTACTGCTACTATTTTCAATGTCATCAAAAGTTACATGTGGTATTCTATACCATATGCAAAATGAAAAGCAATTAACTCTGAATATGATAAATAAGATACAGGATGGTTCTCTAAATAAGAAGGGCATCAAAAAAAAATTAACTGGACATTTACTCCGGTGGGTTTAAGGCTTTTATCCTTAAATTCTATTTTTAATGAAAATAATTTGAGCTCAAATTACCATTTATTATTTCATTGTTGAGTGAATGAGGCTTATTACAGTATTTTCTGTGACTGGATTTAATGCAAAAGCAGTGGTAAATACTCCTGGAAAAACAGAACCACAGGGCAAAAGGTTTTAGAAAGTGCTTAGATGTTCTGCAGCCCGCTCTCTAGGCTAGTGATGGTGAGTGAAAATATTGCTAAAGCGAATATTAAGGAAGACAGCATGCATATGAAAGCCCATGGGTTTCAGAGTAAAGTACAAACTATGGTTATTCTATCAACAAGAAAGTCAGATATTCTTTTGAACAATCTGATAGATTTAGTGTCACCTCACAGATAATCAAAGAAGTCAGGGGATTAGTTTAAAAAAAAAACATTTATGGGCCAAGGACAACAAGGAACAGAAGTAGAAACTGGACATTTTTCTTCTTTCAATCTATCCCATATGGACTCAACCTTTGAGATAAATGAATAGCAGCAGGGCACCTAAGCAATTCTGGAAAAACTATCCAAAAGTATTAACTCCTTTTGAGATAGTCCTTTGAAAGAGGACTNTGTGTGACTTTATGATGTGTTAAATATAAGAGAAAGAGATGAACCCTGGAAAATACATAAGCTCTGGGGATGCAGACGTGTTCTAGATAAGAGTACATGGCTACTTAACTCAGAAAGAGAAAACTGTTTCTCTGTTACCATCTATTAGAAAGTTTCCCCTGGCTATTCCCTGTGATTTCTCCTTGGAGGAGTGACATTTTGATAAGTATCTTACCAGAAGGTTTGATGGCAAAGGTCATCAAGGTTAAGCCTACACATGGGAGGCAAAAATCTCTCCATAGGATGAAGAAGTCCTGAGGAGGGGCAGGGAAGCCCCTTGTGTCCTCTTTCAGTTCTCATGAACCATGATGAGCAAAACAAAGATACTTAAATTTATTCCTGGTGGACAAACTATGTGCTCTTCAAGAGAGACGAGTCTGTCACATGAGGCATTTAGAACATCCCAGCCCTTTGACACTGAGTCATTTCCATGATTACAGAATAAATTCCCCCTTCTCTCCATCTTATTTTCAATAATAAATTTCTGCATCACAGCCTTCAGCTAGCAGTATGTTGCACAATGCTGCCTTCCAAGGAAAACAAAACCACTGCCAAGCACAGAATTCAAGAAGTTCACAGGAGTAGCAAAGAAGGCAACAGGGAAACACAAAGGTTCTATCTGAGCAACACAAGGGTTCTATCCGAGCGCAGATACTTTTAAGAGTGCCATGAGAAATGACAAGAGCTGGCATGATGTTTCCTTAGGTAAGATGTTTTCATTTGATGTTGATAGAGTTTCACTCTGCTACTTTCTCCTGCTATTTGTTTGTTCATATAAAAATAAATGCCTTTATGGGTCATCTTGGGAGAATTGTTAATGAAAGTCTGAAAGCTGCCAGAGAATTGCAACTCTGTGGGAAAGAAGAAATTATTCCTAGTATATATTTAAAAAGATATGGAGGGAAAATAATTAGCTGAGCCTCATGGTATAGGCCTATACTACCTGCTACTTGGGAGTGCAAATTGAAGGCTTATTTGGGCTACAAGCAAGCTGAACACCTGCCTGAACAAGTGAGTGGGACCCCTATCTCCAAATAGAAGTTTTAAATGGGCTGGACTACAGCTTAGTTGGGAAGCATTTGTCTAGCATGTGCAAGGTCACAGGTTCAATCCCCAGCATGCTTAATGATCAAAGGTGAGGGTGAAGACTCTTGTCACAAGCGTTATGTTTTATAGCACTCTAAAGAAATCTGCTCTGCTTTGGGGGTGGGGGGTGGGGTTCAGGTTTCACTTCAAGCCAGGCTAACCTAGAACTCTAAAGCTCAGGCTGGCTTCGATGTCATTGTGATCCTCCAGCCTCGGGCTCCTGAGTGCTGGTGTTACATTTGCTAGTCACCTCGACTGGCTTTAAGAAAACTATTCCTTTCAGATGGTGAAAATTACTAACACATTAAAAAAAAACATACAAAGGTAATTTACATAGGAGGCCGTCAGAGCTGCCACAGGGTCCACTTTTTACACTTGTTAACTTTTTATTCATTAAACAAATTTTTATTGTATGCCTATGATGCATAAGGCACTGATGTAGCCACAGCTAATACCACAGTGAAAAGGTCAAAGTGAAATTTTCCTTCCCTGGCTCTTATAATCTAGCAAAGGAAGATGTAAGACATTCACAGAAACAGCCAGCCCATATGGCCCTGATGCAGATTAAGAGGTTTACAATGTTGTAAGAGCATGGGGGTGCAGGAAAGATGGGTAACAGCTGGGGCTAGGCACAGAGCTATACTCCTGTAAGGAAGCCAGAGAAGGCCCTTTGAAAGTTGGCTTCTCCCAGAGACCTGGAGAAAGTAAGACAGGCATACTCATAGACCTGGAGGAAGAGCACACCAGACAGGATGCAGCGGGTACATGGTCCCTGAGGCAGGAGCAAGAAGTGGTGGCTATGAGGAGTAAGAGTGGGTCCCTAAGCCTCCATTTAGGAGGAGTAAGATTTGTACAGTTATAGGTCTACATTTGATAACTTACTTTATTCCAACAGAAACAAATAGAACAAAACAACCCTAGAGAGCAACCCTATAGAAGACTGAGGCACTGGGAATTCTCCTTGCCCTAAACTCTTAGTTAATTCTACAGAGAGGCACCTTCTATTAGTTGCCATATATAGCATATTTTATTTTGCCTTGTTACATGTGCTCCAATAATTATAAAATGTGGCAAGGTGTAGAGCACTTGCTTAGCGCATGTAAGGCTTTGGCATGTAAGGCTTTCTGCTCAGCCTGGCAGGGAGTGAGAGGAAGGAGAGACTCATAAAATAAGTGCATGGATAGGTGTGGCCCTCTGGCTCCATGTTGAGTATGATGGCCATGTAGTTTTCAATGTGATGAGCAAGTTCAAATTTATTTAGCCTTGGCATGTTATCCCTCTGGAATATGCTTTTCGATTTCTTTGTAGGTAGGTTTTCCCACTCCAGAATTCTGTATGAGAATATGGCCACCTTGCCGGTTGCTTATGTACAAAGGCTGCCAAGGTCAAGCTCTCTGGGCTGGAGAGATATGCAACTGAGCATTCAGACCAGCACAACCTTGTCTGCTTTATTCCTAGATGTTTCTTTCTTCGTCTGCTGTTGTCAAGAGTGGGATGTCAATACTACACTGTGCTCCTCCAAAGAAGAGGCGATGGAAGTTTGCTTTTCATCTGACTAAGTCCAATATAAGCTAACATAATCACAGAGTCTCCCACACTTTGTTTCTTAGCCCTCCCTGGTTCTACATTCAAGACCTGAGATTTTGCAAGATATAATACAGATCATGAGGAAAACAATTTATTGTCCTTCATAACCTAATGGCTAAACTAGGAGACATGATCTGCTGCCTTTGGGTAGACCCGCCTGCCTCATAAACAGTCTTCATTACAGCTTCTTCGGTACTCCCCACTCCCGCCCCCAAGTCAGCTCCAGATTATAGGGTTTTATCAGTGATGTTGACTTCACTGAAGGTTTTATAGGGGAGGCAGAGAAGTTACATTCTACAGAACACAGCCAAGAGCCCTGAAAATAAGCTCCAGGGAGCACAAAGCTGCACCACACTCAACTGCCCTTGTGTCCTTTGTGACAGGACAAAGTAAGTGAGTCTTTTTCAATTTACTAGTCACAGCTTTTCTTGCCTTTAGAATCTTTCCCAAGATCAAACAAATACCTTTGTGAACATCCCAGGGCAACATAGCCTCTCCTATGCTCTCCTTCTTACATTGTCAGAAAAAATAACAAGAAAAAAAGGAGTTCCTTAGAATTACCATTAAAAATGATAATGATGATGGTGATGATGATGATGGTGTGTGTGTGTGTGTGTGTGTGTGTGTGTGTGTTTAGAAACTGGAGGTTATCTTTGAGTGTTGGTCTTTAGTTACCATCCACCATTTTTGTTTTTGAGATGGGTTCTCTTATTGGCCTGAAATTCACCGCATAGCCTAGGCTGGATAATCACTAAGCTCTAAGGACCCCCTATCTTTGCTTCCCCACCACCCAGATTACAAGCAGGTGCTACTGTATTTGGGTTTTTTGTTTTTTGATTGTGTGTGTGTGTGTGTGTGTGTGTGTGTGTGTGTGTGTTTAATGTATGTTCTGGGGATTAACCAGATTCTTGTGCTGTGTGGCAACTCCTTTACCAACTGAACTGTCCCTGTTACGAAAGCATTACAAACCTGAACATAGCCCATTGGAAGACTGAAATTAGTGGAGACCTATTCTTTCCACAAACAGAGACGAGGCCTAACTCCATCCACCCTAACCCTCTGATCTTGACCTTAGCACAGCACCCGGGAGCCAGTAGAAAGTTCCAAACATGGAGGAAGAAGGTTTCATACAGCAGCTCAGATGAGCTTGAATTTGAAACCTCAGTTGCTCTGGGGCAAGTTCTCTGTCTCTGCTAAGTGTACTGAAGTTCCTACATTTGAGTTATGAATGTTTTAATAATTCTTCTTTGCCTCCACCCTCACAATAATGACCAACTCGCTAACCCTACATGCTGCTAGATCTTATAAATATTAGTGGAGTGACACCTGGATTATACATAACATTTATACTATGTGTGCATTGATAATTCTTGGTGCAGGTACTGTTACTAATATATCATTATAACCAACTCAACAGTTCTTTCCTGTAAGATAGCTCAGGAAAACTTGGCAGTAAGATGAAAAAAGCTTATGATTCTGCATAAAGAAATTCCACCAGTGATATTTCAGCCCATACTGGTTATTAAAGTCTGAGGAAGTCTTCAAGGAAGGAGATTAAATTTAAACATTCCACAGAATCTTTCTTTATGCTTAAAGAAAGATCAACAATTTTCAAAAAAATAGATTTTCAACAATTTGTTTTGTGGTTTTCTGAGTATTTTTCTTATTATTTATTCTCTTTCATTACCAAAAGAGTCATGTGACCCTATTTTATGAATATAAAAATGAATTCAAAGAGGCAGGATGAAAGCAATTACACAGTAATCAAACAGGGAATAAAATTTAGGTCAGCTGGGTGCCAATCATATGGTTTCTTTCCGCTACTGCTTTGCTTTTAGCATAATCAGAGTCCACACTAAGTCTTGGGTCTTTGGCATGGGGGCATTTTGGTGGGGAGAAAGACATCCGTTTCCCCTTGCATTCTCCATCTTTCTTAAGCCTGTGGAACATGAGAAAATTTAAATTTTCTAAACGCCATAAATTAATCATAGTTCACACCAGTAGCTGTGCAGTCTATCTCTAAGCATATAGTAAAGTATATATTGGCTGCTTAGCTACCAACTGTTCTTTTGACACAGCTCGTTAGTGACACACATTCATTCCTGAAATCATTCATTCATTTACTCTTCCAGCACAGATTAGTTGCACAGATTTAGCTCCACACTCTATGAAAGTGTAATAAGGGGGACTTTCCCAACCTAGAGGCTCCTTGCAAGACCTTCTGAATCATTAATTAGGAGTAAGGTGTGACGATTCATATGAATTCATCATGGTAACTGGTTCAAATCTCACCTCAGACAAGATGCTGACTTATGAGTTACATGATCTCACTACAAAATATATACTCAGTTATTTTTAATGATCATATCATAGTGTCACCACATTTGAGTTCTTTCAGAAGAGTATATATAATTCAGATATATGTAGTTATTTCTAAATAAACTTGAATGTGAAAAAAAAACCTCATCCTTTGACTAGACCAATACATGGTTACAATTTGATCAACTTCATAATTAAAACTATTTGTCATGCAACATGAATTAAAGTCACAAGTAGCACATGTGCATAACCATGGGCTCTACACAGCTTCACAAATCAGATTGAGACCTATTTTCTATAGGGCAATTGNAAAACTCTACATTTTAATATAACTTGGTCCCCGTGGTGATGGAAGCTGGGGATAGCTCAATAAGAAAGGGATCTGAACCCTAATAAATGTTTTGAGAAGATCANCAGGGGCCAAAGCTGTAAGTTGNCTCAACAAGCAGAAGTCTGGCTCCAACCTTCACATGTACCGTTGCTAGTGGGAAATACAGTCAATTTCCCAGTGCAAACAATAGGTTTAGAAACACAAGCAAACAATAGGTGGCTTAGTTCAGTAGCAGAGCATGCACAAGGTCCTGAGTTCAGTCCCCACNCTGCCACTCACACACAAAAATATCTGGGAAAAAANCAAACAAGTAAACCAAACAAACCATCTAAGAACCACTCCTTCCAATTCTGTGCAAATATTCTAGAACAATACATGAGAAAACCTCATAAATTCTGGGCAGAGGAAACAAAATGGTTTCTTTAAAAATGAAACATAAAGGCACTATGGCTTTAATTCATTAAGTTCACAGGTCTTAGTTCAGTTGAAACCCAAATCACTAATCACCTCTGAGTGTCATTGTAACTCTGTACTTTACAATTTATTCCACCATGTCTTGTATTATTTCTGCCAATTTGGATAATCACGTAGGAAACAAAATAAAAGGGGGACTTCATACACTGTTTCTAAATATTTACCTGCTGTTAGACTGGATTGGACTAACAGTTTTCAGTTTCTTTATACATTTAGAATCCATTTACATAATAGCTCACGAAAGGACTCGTTCAAGCCTATTTTCCACAGAAATTTATTAAAACTCAGTCANACTTACAGTGGCGACTTCATGAGACTAATCTATAAAAATGATCTCTTCTTAGGAAAAAAGTTAGAAAATTGGGGAAAAATAATAAAATCCAGAAACAATGTCAGTTGGGCCATAAAAAAAATAAACTTAGAGATTTATTTGTTCTTGAATTTGGATCACCTCTTTCTTCATAAAAGATTTTGATATGTTGAATTTGGTATAAACATTATATAATTCTTTTTTGAATCCAGTAATTAAAATAAGTCAAATAGCTTACATCTGTGGCTATAACCGTGTGTGTGTGTGTGTGTGTGTGTGTGTGTGTGTGTATGGTTGTGTGTATGGTTGGTTTTTTATATTTATATATATATATATGTGTATATATATGTTTGTATATATATGTATATATGTATATAGTGTGTATATATACATATATAGTTGTTAATATATAACTTACCTTTAACTATGTAAAATATATAAAAAAGCTTCATTTCAAGCTATCTGAGGAAATTCTCTATACTACCACATTAAGAAATGCTCTTAAAAATAATTTTAAAAGAAACAGCATAACTTTTAAAATAAAATAGTAATTCACATGAATTACATCACTGAATTCATTTTAAAGCCTAATAAGTAGAAACAACTGATGAATTCACCTTTATGTGGCTTTGAAAGATGAATCCTGAATGTGATTGTAGGCTCCCATAATTTTGGGGTGACTCTTAGTCTGACTACCTGTATTCATACTGAAAACTGTCAAAGGGAAGTGGTCACATGATGCTCTGGTTAATATATACTACAAATGTCCAACGTCCCATCATCAGAGGATGACAAACTTTTCAAGATAGTCACGACCTCACAAGCCTGCTCAGGTTGAGCAGTGATTTCACTACTATTGCTCTCAATTTTTGCAAACTCCATATGCTTAAGCAGTTCATTAGAATATCT
>LZPO01027676.1:11155-22404 GCA_001675575.1 Neotoma lepida
ACACACACACACACACACACACACATACACACACTTAGGATAACCCAGTTCATAACTTAGTATGCAAAGAGAGTTTTTATCTTTGAAGGATGGTCAGAGGCAGCTCTGAGAAACTAGGGCTATTTAACCAACTCACAAGTCACCACCAGGAAATGCTTTTTAAAACTGAGCTCATTAAATTGGTGGATATCTTATTTCCAGTCACTCGCCACAAACTTCACAATCCAGGCCCTGTGTTATGTAAGACACTGTACATGTTACAGTGTGTCCATTGAGTCTGCACAGTGCTGCATTGCAGGAAAGTGTGATGCAGGTTGAATTTCTTGTCAGTAAGGCCTGGTTTTATTCTTACCAGATTTGTGAATCTGCAAAGGTTGTTTTTCCTAGGGTCAGTTTTCTCATTTATAAAATGGATGTAGGCACCAGCGAGAAGGCTCAGGGCTAAAGGTGCTTGCTGCCAAACCAACCAACCTGGTTCCATCAGCAGAATCCACATGGTGGAAGGGGATGACATTCCTCTTCTGTTTTTTTTTCCTTTTTTACCTTCTGTGTGTGTGTGTGTGTGTGTGTGTGTGTGTGTGTGTGTGCGTGCGCGCGTGCTCATGCTTCATGCAGACATATAGGCATGTTCTCATCTGTACAAGTATACATGCATGTGTGTGCGTGTACATATGGAGGCCTAAGGATGATGTTGGGAGACTCACTTGATTTCTCTTCCACCTTACTCACTATGGTGGGATCTCTCGTCAACCCACAGCTCACCAATATAGCTAGTCTCTCTAGCCAACTTGCCCTAGGAGTCCTGTCTCTGCTTTCTTGGATTTAATTATAGATTGGCCACCATGCACATCCAGCATTTATGTAGGTTTTGTGGATCTGAACTTCACGCCACTTGACTGAGTGACAAACACATGAATAGCAAAGCCGTCTTCCCAGGCCCCATTCTACTATCTTAGCACTGCTGCGCATTCTCATTCTTCATTTTCATTTCTGATAGCATCTCATCAGGGAAACTCACCATGACTGCCTTGCACTCTATCTACCCATCTAACTCATCTATACCAACAAGATGGAGCATTTACCCTGAGCCAGGCTTGGCACTGGAAGTAAACAAAAGTTCAGTATAACTTGCACCTTCCCTGCCATTCCCCACACATGACTACATCTGTGTCCTGCAGTTACTGCAACATGAAATGATCTTTCAGGACTACCTCTTGCCTGTCTTCCATTGAACTCACGGGTTTAAGAATAGAAATCTAGTCAATGTGGGCTGTGTGCACTGAGANGGGCACAAGTAGAGACACACAACATAGATTCACACAGAGAATAAGTGATTCATTGACGCAAGAGAAAACAGAACAGTGGGAGTAAAACACCATACATACACACATGACACACACATACACACATGACACACACATATATACATGACACACACATACACATAGAGAGACAGAGACAGAGAGGCAGACACAGAGATATTAATCTGAAAGTTCTACTACTATGTAACTTTCACAGTTATACCTATNAAATTTAAGTCCTAAATTTCATCCTGCTGAGGAGGAATGTCTTGGTACAGGAAAGCATCGTGGGACATACATATTTATATAAAACTATAATAAATAACATGTTTANTGCATTAATTTTAAAGTCCTTTTGTGGCTCCTGGATGCAAATGAGAGCTCAAGTATAGTACACACAGCTTTATGATGCTCTGCTCAAACTAGGAATTTTCCGCCTGCCTTCTTCAGTCTTAGTAACATTGTCTACTTTTCTATAATACAGATGCCTCAACCCCAAGAGGGCTTTTACAGATGCTGATATGCCTAGTTTAGAAGCTGTTTCCTGTTCCTAACTTCTCAACAGATCAGGAAGTCACAGGACACAGTTCTGGCCAATAGATATAAGCAGAAGTCAGTATGTGACATTTCCATGGGAACTCTTGACTAGTTGGTGTCTTGCTCTTCTCTTTGTTTTCTTCCTGCCTACAAATAAAGTAGGATTCTAGGAGGAAGCAGTGACCTCCTGACATGAAGTGACCAATCAGCAAATCTAACAGCTTCTGTTCCAGTAACCTAAAGTGTCACGAGGGAGTGCTCTCTAAGCAGGGAGATATTGATAGTTACCCCTGCCCCCCCACACACACACAATTTCTTAGGGAACACTAGCAGTAATGGCAGATAACAAGTAAATGGTGGGGGAAAGCCTTGGAAATGGATGACAAGCAGACCCACACACATTAGCTGACCGGCATGAACTCAAAGGAAAGCATAGCAGTCTAACTGTATAACAGATCACAGAGCATAATTTACATGGCATATGTGTGTGTGTGAGTGCATGTGTGTGTGTGTGTGTGTGTATGTGTGTGTTTGGGTGTGTATGTAGGGGGTATGTATGAGTGTGTGGGTGTGTGCATGTGGGTATGAGTATGGATGTGTGTGTTTGGGTGTGTATGTGGGAGGGCGTGAGGGAGGGGTGAGTGGGTGGGTATGTATGTGTGGGGGAGGTGGAGGTGTGGGGGTGTGTGGGGTGTGTGTGTATGTGTGGGGGTGGGGGTGTAAATTCTCCTCCATAGCAAATTCAAGCCTATGAATTACACCTGTGTGGTAGGCAAAACATATGTGTGTCTCAATCTGCTTTACCACCGCATATCTGAATCTACGGTTCTTAAAAAATAATGCAATCACAACTTTAAAAATGGACACATGTATATAATGTCACAAACCAGGGAAAACCTGCCTGAAAAACAGATGAAAATAATGTTTTGAAGCATGTGTTACTGAAAAACCTGGTTTTAAAGTTACTTTAGGAAGAAATATTTTGGGAATTTTGGGTTAACCATATTATTTTTAATACAGAATGTGACATGACCTTTAACATTATGATTTCTCAGAGAGAAGACATAAAGTTTTATTGCTATCTTCCACCTTAGAAACAAGATTCACTTACCATAAATCAGCTTGTCTAATATAGGGCACAGAGAAATGATAATATAGAGAATTTTATTACNAAAAACTTATGATAATATTGAGAANTTTATTATGAAAAACTTTACAGCTTTAATGGAAAAGGAAGAGTTTCAGAGAACATCGCAGACATAAGAACTTCTAGATGGATCTTGATGATTGAGAATTTACCTCCAAATCTGACTATTGGAGCAATATGTCTCCTCTTTTCAAAGAAAAATGTTAAATAGCCCCAAGAAAGAAAAGAACAAGAAATAGGAAAATATTATGAAATCATAAATGCAGCAAAGGACTTGTAATAAGAATAGTTGTAAAGAGAATACAGGACCTTAACACTTCAACAACAGGAAACACTTCAATTAGAAAACAGGTAATAATGGAAGTGACATCTTTCCAGATAGGACCAAAAACTAACAAGCCTGGGGCTACTTGGGAAGGGCAAGTCAAAGCCACAGTGAAACACCACTTCACACTCTCATAGAGGACGGCTACCTTTTCAATAAGCACACAGAAAATGAAGTGTCAGTTAGGATGCAGAAGAACAAGCACTCCTGTTGTTTGCTGCTGGGAGTGCAGAGCTCAGCCACTTCGGGAAGGCATTTGAGAGTTAATACGCAAAATGGAGTTTCCATATGATGTAGCAATGCCATCCATAAGCATATGCCCAAGANAAATGATAATTTGTTCATAAAAGCCTGAACAATAATATCCAGGGCACACATCATTCAGAAGAACTCAAGTATAGCAATAACTCTAAGTCCATCAACTAATCAATGAATGAATAAACAATGGAAAACACACACACATTGAATATAATTTGGAGACTAAAATGAGTGAAGTAATAACACACACTAACGACAACATGGACAAACATCCAAAGCCTTATGGTAGATGAAAGATGTCAATCAGAAAAACTGCCAATGACTCCTATTTTAGGAAAAGTTCA
Source organism: Neotoma lepida (assembly GCA_001675575.1). NCBI lineage: Eukaryota > Metazoa > Chordata > Mammalia > Rodentia > Cricetidae > Neotoma > Neotoma lepida. The sequence continues at coordinate 15,068 of LZPO01027676.1, forward strand.
GAACAAGTAAATCTGTAAGGTCAGTCAGTAAGCAGTTGACTTGAGGTGGTAGCAGGTGACAATTAGGTGTGAAAGCTAGACCACACAGGGTTTTACTTGGCTTGATGAAAAATTGATGGATTCAGTGATGATGTTTTTAGCTCTGTGAAAATGCCAAAAGCTATTGTATTGCATGCTTTAGATGGGAATTTGGGGGGGGGTGTTATTTCAGCAATATTTCCATACACACAAATCTGATACTAAAAATCTCTTTAAGGACAAACATTAAATCCATCCCAACTTATTTAACTAGTACTATTGAAATGTTGAGGGAATAGAGAATTCAAATTAACCTTTAAAAAGATTTATTTTTAATTATTTGTATGCTTGTGTCTGCATGTAGGTATGGTCTCGAGAATGCAGATACCTGTGGAGGCCAGAAGGTGGCTTTGGATGCCCTGAAACTAGAGTTACAGGTGGTTGTGAGCCATGTGCCTTTTGCTCTAGGACCAAAGTCATAACCTCTATAAAACCAATATCATTAAGCAAACTCTCTACTCCCATAATTAACTTCTTTGTGTGTAAGATATTAAGATACTTTAGCTGTAATAATGAGCATAGATTAGCATGTCTTATTTATTTTTATACTGGTAGTGTGTGTGTATGTGTGTGTGTGTGTGTGTGTGTGTGTGTTGTGTGTGTAAGCATTATGAGCATATAGGCATGCCATGGCATGTATGTTGAGGTTAAAGAAAAGCCTAAAGGAGTCTGTTCTCTGCTTCTGTCATGTGGATCCTAGGGATCAAACTCAGGCCATTAGGCTTGGAGGCAAGCATCACTACCCATTGAGCAATCTCACNATCCCCAGACATCTTATTTCGAATAGAAGTGAGATGTCTGTGCTCAGGGATCTGTATTTTTCTCACTAGCTTCTCTGGAAGGCTTTAGGAATTTTTCCACTTATATTTGTTCTGCTTGCCAAGTCAAAGGGTTATGTTAAGTACTCACATTGCTTTTATTTTTGAGTTGGCTGGAGGAATTCTCCACAAAGAGATGCAATATCAACCCTTTTATGGGTTTGTTATCTTAAACTGTGGTCTGCACAGTAGCTTTTATTTTCCTTTTCCCTGTGAGCAAAGCCTCTCTCCAAACACTTCAGTGTTAAGTTCAGCTTTAATGTGTACAGTTAAAACTTATTTTAATAACCTCCTACCCATTCTTCAAACAATGTTTTGACCAATATATGACCTTTCATAAATGTCTTTGAGTTTCTATTCTGTGATAGCCACCATGACCAAAAACAACTTGTGTAGGAAAGAGTTTATTTCAGCCTGCAGATCTCAGATCATACTCCATCACTGAGGGGAGTCAAGTTCAAAACTCAAGGCAGGAACTGAAGCTGAACCATAGAAGAACACTGCTCACTGGCTTGCTCCCTATGGCTTGCTGAGCCTGCTTTCTTATACAACCTAGGACCATCAGCCCAGGTGTGGCACTGCCCTACTACATCAATCAGCATAGACTTAACTACAGGTCAATTAGATGGAAGTATTTTTCTCAATTAAGATTTCCCATTCCCAGATGTCTAATTTTGTGTCAAACTGACCCAAAAAAACCCAAACATGAAAATGTATGTTAACAATAATCTTGTAAAGCTACATTGACTTTGATTTAATGTTGCTTCTGGGAATCAGACTCATGCTTGCATGGCAAACACACTACTGACTGATCCTTTAATGCATTTTTTGAAATCTTCCAATCCACTGAGCAGTATCGTTGCCATCCCTCCATCATTGATAGAACTACACCATACAGAGTTCTTTACCAGGTAGCACACTGAAGGTCTTAGAGACAGACGAATACAGCAAGATCTGCTTTTTAAGTGCTAACACTTGCTCTTTGCTTTCTGTTGCTCCACTCAAGAATGAGTAGGTGCTGTTAAATCACAGATGGGAGGATACTGAGTTCTTCACTGACGGACAGGAGTAATGGTGATGGCTGACCTAAATATAAGACTTTTATGCCTAAATTGAGTTTTAAGGTATGCACAGAATATGACCATGGGTAAGGACAAATTTTAGGTCAAGCAGTCAAGATACATAGAACATCTACATGATTTTAAAATTTCAGGATAAATTTTAAGGTAAGAAAGAAATGTAAAACACTTGAAAGTAGGGATTATATCTACGTGTTTTGTGATTTAGAAAGATGGTTTGTAGGACAATAGTTTTTGTAGAAGGAACATTGATGGCAGAAACAACTCAGGAGATANTTGCTAAACACTGAATTTAAAAAAAGAAGTTCATTATTTTTCTCTTCTAATCTCCACAATCACAGCCAATGATTTAAGGCACCAAACATTCATGATCGTGACCAAGTTCTCATTTCTGCAGGGGATTTGGCGCTGAGTCAACAGGTGTAATTAATAAAAGAAAATCAAATTCTACTGCATTAGCCTCACTGAAGGAGGCAATATTCACACTTCAAAGGATGGGGAGAGTCTTTCCCTGTCTCCTTTGAAGAGGTCATTTAAGTTTCAAACACAGCTTGGATCTCGGGATCAAGAAAGTGCATCTGAAGGTCTGGAGTGGCTGCCAAGCACCTAGATTTCCACTTTTAATCACACAGACTAGNACGAGGGCCTCTGTCATTCAGATATTGGACTGAAAGTACTGACGTGAATTCAGATGAGAAGATAAATGCATTAATCCCAGGGTGCATGCTCTTTCAAGGGGACTTAATGGAAACGCTTTGTTGTTTGGACCACCCTTACCCATCAGAGGTAGATCACACCACCTCATGGACTGGAGAAAGCCAGAAAAAGAGGAGCTGAAAGCATAACAGATTTTTAAAAAGTCAAGGGCAGACATTCTTTGATGATGGGCCTCTTACTGCAGAAAACTTTCCATCCATTAACTCATTAAGTATCCAGTGATTGTCACCAGCTAGACTCAAGTGGCATTAGAGAGACAAGATAATAAATCAACGTGAGTCTTGGCCTTAATAGAATTTCTATTTGTATAGGGAAACAAACTTGTAGCTGAAAGATTACAGTACTATGCTATAGCTCTTAAAATATCTATTCCTCAAAGGTATAGAGCTGTGAACTCCATTTAAAACACAGTTTTAAAATGGAAATGGGCTGGAGAGATGGCTCAGTAGCTAAGAGCAGTTGTGCTCGCAGAAAACTACAGTTTAGTTCCCAGCACACACATCAGATAGCTCACAACTGCCTGTAACTACAGGTCCAGGAGATCTGATGCCCATTTCTGGCCTCCATGGGCACCTGTACAGACACACACACACACACATACACACACACCCCTTCATTTATGTGAAGGGTGCCTATACAAAGGAACTGTGTGTAGAGTGGCTTGGAGGATAAAACACCAGCTCCAAATGAGAGAAGTACATCAGTGAACTGTTTAGAAAGAGAAGGTTTCTTCACAAATAATCTGTATTCACAATACATGCGGGAAAGGGTGGACATTGCTAGACACACAGTGTGGCACTTGGTAGACCAAGACTTGGAATACTTGTACCAAAAACTTAAAGGCAATGTTGTCATGTTCATATTTGTTCTTAAGAAAAGATTCTGTCCAAAAAGACTAGATATAATTTGCTGGAGTCAGTGAAGGTGGACATCTGCATCGAGAAAGGCATATTATGAAATGACCTATAATCTGGGAACAGGAAAGGTCTATATAGGATCAGTATAAAGGCAGATGTCAGGAACTGAAGAGAATGGGAGGTAAGGACTCACACCTGAGATGGAGTTTTATTTACTAAAAGAACACACATAAGGGTTGACTCTGAAGAAATAAGATATTCCTCAGAATTTGTACATTTCCATACTGTCCTATACATGTCCATCTAAAAAGATGCAAATTCCATGGTGAATCTGCCTTCCACTCATATAGCCTGGNACCTTAGAGGTATTCCAGAAGTAACAAGCTTATTTAAGTATAGGAGAGAAAGCTGTCAAGGCATTCATAAAGCATGAACAAATGGGAGGTGCTGAGAGATGGCTCAGTGGTTAAGAGTGCTTCCTGTTCTTGCAATGGATCTGATTTCAGTTCCCAGCATCCATATCGGGTAGCTCACAACCATCAGTAACTTCAGCTCCAGGAGACCTACTACCCATGGGCTCCAGTACACATATGACATATACAGACATAGACATATAAATAAAAAAAAGAGAAATGATCTCATGAAAACAGTTGTACTTGAGTCTAATCTATTGTTAGTGCCATAACTATTGTTTGCTCGAAAATATCCACTCTTCCTATTACCTGTACCCACAATTCCTATATCTATAAGTTTCCTGAACATAACACAGGGGCCTTAATATATCATAATGGGCTGAGTTCCATCAATTTCCATAGAAAAGAAAGGAACACAGGCCAGTTCAAGAGAAATGTTTCTCTTACATCATCGTTGTCAGTATTCACAGTGAATGCTGGCCATATGGTTGCCATGTGTACTATAACAGTTCTTGATGTTCATTTTTAAATGAGAGACTCTGCCCAAACCTTCTTATATGCAAAACATGACTACCAAGATCTTCATAAATGCTGCTGCTGCTGCTGCTAACTCAAAGTAACTTCTAAGATCAAGTTAATCCTTCAAATACTCATTCAATCTGCCCAATAATTGTTCTTACTCAGCAAGAACTCCATTGGTGTGAGTGTCCACATCATCATACTTTTAATCACAGATCTTCCATGTTTCATCATTCCTTTCACTTAGGGCTCTTTCATAGGTTTTAGCAAAGATGACTCTGCATGAACACTTTCTTTCCATCCCCAGAATGTTAGTAAATTAATTAATTATTAGATTTCCTAAGGTAATTTGCTTCCTGTACTGCTGTTTACAGATTATAGGGCTGAAGTGGAGAATTAAAGGTGAAAAATCCCCCCATTNGACAACTATAGGAAACATCTTCCATACTTGAACACAGCACAAAAGGCATGTTTAAAAAATCAGCTCATTATATACTTGAGAATTTTTAATGAAAATGAAGTTTTAGTAGATGTGGTAACAGTTTATGAGTTACTCGGGGTTTACACCTTAAAACAAAGTCTCTGAGATCAGAGTGTCTTTGGGTGTTCAATTAACTTCACAGTTACTTCAGATGGCAAAATTCTTGTCAAAATAATAGTTTCATTACATAATAATTGCCCAGTTTCTTCAATGACATTAAAATTCCCTAATTATATTATATCACCCCAAGGTCAAATAAGTAACACACACTCATACACACTCACACACACACACACACACACGCACACACATTCACACTCTCACACACTGACTCCTACACATACAACACACTCACACACATACACTCACTCTGACTCACACACACATTCTCTCTCTCTCTCTCTCTCTCTCTCTCTCTCTCTCTCACACACACACACACACACACGTGCATGTTAATTTCTTCATGAGGGTTAATTCTTGGTTGTACTAAGTTGGCAATGTTTAGAAAGCCATCTGACTTCTTTGACTTGGTTTCTTATTCATTCCTATGAAGTAATGACATCAAATGACATGGAGAAAAGCAAAAATATTTTATTATCTGATGTGGTGATTACAGGAAGAAATTTACTTAGTGTGAAATAATTTTTGAAGTATTAAGTATATACTTTGCAAATTTAATAAGGTCAGCATAAAANTAATTATCTTTAATTTAAAGAGCATTCTCTTTATATCAAGTAAGAATCATTTTGATATGATTGCTTCTAATGTCTTGTAAACTANAGAGTAATATGAGAAATTTGTGCACATAGACACAGTTGCTTTGAATACAATGGACTCAGCTTGCTGAGGTTACAAATAATTTAACAGAAAAAAAATATGANGAGAGAGGGAGGGGAGGAGGGAAAGGAAGAGAGGAAGAAAGGGAGGGAGAAGGAAAGAGAGAGAGATCTAAATGTTTGAAGCTAAGAGGAGAATGGTTTAGGGATTAGGAGTGTCTTGTTGGCCTGGGGATCAAAGCACCTTGCTTTGGGGTAAAATACCAGAGAAACAGATTCTATATTGTCATAAGAAAGAGTGTTTTCCTTCACAGAAATCCAAAGCAGACAATAATTCTCTCCTTCATTCTCGGGATCCCAACTCTGACTTACTCTAAGGTTTAATAGAACAGTCAAAACTTAGATTACAGGAAGGGTTTCCACACAGGTGCTTTCTAGGACTGTGAACACTGCTGCAGCACCACAATTAACACGCACATGTCAGAAAGCCTGGGGGTGGACATGATGGATCTCTCTTTTAGGTTTTAATATGTTGAGCTTAGTGAGGCCTGCACATTTCTCCTAATTTGACAATTAAGATTAATTTGAAAGCNTAATATTTTTTAATGAGGTCTTTTTCCATGGCATCAATTCTTAATAAAAATCTATTATGGAGTAATCGATATGAACTCATCCTTCTAGCCAATCCTTCAACACTATATTTGAAACTATTATTCGATGGCCATACTGAATGTATTTCATGGAATGTAGAGTATGTGTATCTTTCCTCCTATTTGGAGGAAGTGACCATGAGAGAGTTCAAAGGTCAAGTGTAGCTGCCTGTAAGACTATGGATTGTGGCAAAGATTATAAACTTTGGTTTGTGTATACACACTAAGCAAACAAGAGACACATTGTTTTCATTAGACTTTATGGATCAACTGTGTAAAATGAAAAAGCTTTTCAAGCTCAAATATGCATTTAAAATGAAGAGTCCGTACCTGAAGTCTTTACACTGTTCATGTACAAAGGCAACTAAAATAAGAAAAACGAGGATAATACTATCATGAGAGTCTCTCTTAACAATTTATTAAATAGGACACCTCAAAGGGAAAAAATGAAAAAAAAATGTGATTTTTAGAGTTGTACCCAGAGCTCTCAATGTGAAAATCAAACTGGGTGCAGAGCTGACAACCTTATTGGTTCTCCAAAGGCCTCAACCAGTAATATAAAGATGGATAAGCTTGCTAGGGCAACACACTGAATGTCTTAGGATGACAGTAATTCATCCCACCACTATGTAGAACAGGATGTTTGCAGAGACTTGTTCCTTCCTGGTCCAGCCTAGNTATTAGTGGTTTGTTGGTGGTGATACTGGCATTGTTTAGTCTGTGGATACATTATCAGAACCTTCCCTCAGATTCCAAGAGCCATCTTCCCTTAGTGTGTTTGTCTGTATATTCATNTCTACCTGTTTTCAGGTATTAATCATGTTGGAGAAGGGCACACCACAGGGAATTCATTATAATTTAATTACTTCCATACACACCAGCATCTTCTTCTGGTGTCTGCTGGTGTTGCACTCACATGGGTATTTATCTTCATACAGACACACATGCA
>LZPO01027676.1:23404-48595 GCA_001675575.1 Neotoma lepida
ATTCACAAATGTGTTGTTGATACCTGTTTGCTAGATGTTAAGATCCCAGCTCAGTCTATACTACAAAGAAGTATGTTTAGGAAGGTCAGGTCCTCTCCTTGCCTTGTGACCTCAGTTGCAAATGGGTCTGTATCTACAATGAATATACCTCAATTAGTAATGGCTCATTATTAAATTACTATAGATGCAACNAGGTCCAGAGAGGTAATGGCCATATCAATTATCTTGAGCACTACAAACATCAAAATCACAAAGAATTCATAATAAAAAGGAGAAAGAGAATCCCTGTAGAAGCAGATGCTCTCATTTGTTTATCTTGGCTAGCTTCTATATTCCCTGTATTTTTTACTGTGACTCTGATCCAAGGAATCACCATTCCTCCAGGGGCAACAACCCAACTGCCACCCTGAGCATACAGCACAATGCATTATTCAACATCGTTATGCTGGCTCAGATCACAGAATACACCTAGATCTTCCATGAAGCTAGGAATAAAGTGAAAGCAGTGGTACTCTGAAATGCTGGGAGACAGTGACTTATGTGTGGGCTGACATGAAAACCTTCCATCCTGCAAATCCTTCATGGCCAAATTCTTAACAATTGAGAGTATTTCTAATTAAAATAAAACTTTAAGAAAAGGTTAATAACAATGATCCAAAACAGTATTAAAATTCCAGGGTATTCAAAAGCCTGGGTATGCCATAATTATTTAATTCCTGCTCCAGAAGATGGGGTCTGTTCTCACAGACATCCTCATTCCCCATCAGAATCCACAGCACTTTCAGCTTGTAGGTGGAGCTTGAGGAAGTTTGTGGCTTTGGACNTTTTTTTCTTTCATTTTAAAGTTATACAGATACACATAAAATGTCTGCTTCTGCATTTTAGTCAGCCACCTCCCCGTCTGAAGTGATGGGTTTAAACAGTAAAATAACGATATAATGGGAGGAAAGAAGTCTTGCCCCTGGCATCGGGTATTATAAACAGCAACAAGTGCCAGTGTAAACCTTTATGCAAGCGACTGTGTTCTTTGTCAAGCCATGTCTTCCTTTCCAAATACCCTTGCTGCCATTTGTCTGCACTGGGTCAGCTGCAGCGCTAACAGGGCCTTTACTCCTCTTGTGTAATGTTTTACAGGTTTGCCATGGGGGTCACTCTCTGCGAGGCCTTTACGTCAGAGTGAGAACTCTAACAAACAGAGAGTGGAAAGATGCCAAGAAATGCAGAGTCCTAGAGGGGAGGACTGACGAGGCTGGAAAGGAATACTGCACAGTGCTCACAGCCTTTCCATTTATCTGGCCCTCACTTAATGCCAGAAGCAATGTTTTCGTTATTAAGGGGAGGAAAGCGAGGGCAGAGACAAGCATGAGGTTATATAAACATTATCTTCAAATATAAGAAGTGCTCAGCTAAGCCTCCTTTCTCATCAAAAATGGTAAAACACATCTTTTCACGTATCTTTTCACATGTTTGGTATTTAATTATGCATCTGCTATCACATCCATCATGGTAAACGTACAAAGAAAAAGTTTCCTAGTTAGATTGAACATAAAGACATCTCAAGAGCGCTATGGCTTGCTTCACTGAGAGACTCAGAGGCATCAGTGACAAATCTTGTACTATTAATACAAACTCAGGCTGACATAAAATGAGAGTCAGTAAAGCAGAGCATGAAATCACTTGAAGACCAGTGCTACAGCAAATGGCATTAAATGTTTTCAAAAGCAGAGTGGACGATAGTGTTTCCTGAGCCTCCTCTACCCCGCAAGCACCACATGCCTCATTATAAACTTATTAAGTGGGTTTCAGATCATTTGCAGAACCTCAGGCTGTACTTCCAGATGCTTCGAAGTTCAGAAGGCTCGGTGCACAGGCCCTTATTCAATTCCCTATGTTGACTCGCTCTCATCACAACAAGCACATTTGATATGAAAGCCAATTTTCCAGTGACTTTTAAGATCCTGGATATAATACAGAAATTTACAGATGGATTTTTCAGAAAATATCAATGCAGGCAGGACAGGAAGGAAAAGTGTTGGTGGGTCCTANCAGGAGAAGGCAGTTGAAGGGAGGTAGTGGAGGTGGNAAGATCAAAATACCTTGTGTATATGTGGACAATTTTCAATATATCAATAAATATTATTTGTAAAAAGAAAAGCACAATGCCATATCAAGAAGAAGGAAATAATACTGTCTTGTAAAATAAAGTCTCAATGCCAGCAGCTGAGACCCCACAGAGTCACTTCGTTAGAACCAGCCAGAAGATGATGGGATAGGATCCAGCCCATAAGAAGTGAGAGATTCCTACCAGGTAATTAAGCCAAGGCATGAGAAAAGCAAAAATGTGCATGCTGACTACAGGGTGATGTCTCTATCATTACAGAGACGTCAAGGAATTATCTTCATACCAGTAGAGAGGAGAAAGGAAAGTAACTCNGATAGTTTCCCATCCTTTATTGGTAATTATCTTGGTTCTCAGTTGATGCCAGCTTCCAAGGCCTTTGCCCCTCTGAACAGAAGCCCAGAGTCTGTTTCAGTTCATCATCCTTTTCCAGAGACAGAAAGGAAGCTCGTCTTTGGCTGACTGTCTGCACCAACAAGCAATGCTGTGCTTCTTCACACTTGCTTTATACTTCTCTCATCTTGTCAAAGCTTCTCCTTGGCCCCTGCAACCACATGACCTCTCTCTCATATTCCTAGCAGCACATTTAAAAATACTCGGCTGAGAACCTAAAAACACCATCCTCCAAGAAAAGCAAAGAAATCTTTTGTAAAGTCTGAAATAATTTTTTTCTGAAATAGTCTAACCATGGAGGCCAGGCTGTCCCTCAGTCTCAGCCTTCTGAGTGTCAGGATGGTATGTGTGCACTACCATGATAAGTCATATTTACACATCTCCTTTGCTCTAGTGTGGATCTGGAGTGGCCTGAGCCTGTGATATTACTGGAAGAAGGTATAATCTCATTCAGAGGTGGCTCTACCAGAAGGATACTGGGGCTTCAGGAATGTACCCATGAAAGAGACACCAGTGTTCCAGTCCTTTCCTGTCTCTTTCTTTGCCTCCAGGTGGCCAGGATTTCTCCACTATGAAGTCCTAGCATAGTTTTCTGTACCACCCCAGGGCACAGCAAGAGAGCAAGCAACCATGGGCGGCAACCCTGGCAACCATATGCCAAAGAAAACCTTTCCTCTTATGTTGATCATCTCATATGTTTTGTAGCAATTGGAGAAAGCTACATAATGTAATCTTTCACCCAATCTACAAACAAACAGAAAACACTGTTACATAGCATAACAGAAAACTCCACATGCAGCAAGTCATAGAGACAGTGACTGATGCTGCTACAGAATGACAACTTTGACGTTATTTCTACTCTGCCTCAACAGGACATTTTTGAAAAGATGGCTTACAAGTACACGTTGAGAAAATGAAAGATGATATCAAAAAGGCTCAAGAGAACTTGTAATCTCTTCCCTGGTTTTTGTAAAAGAACAACAGCAGGATCNTTCTAAAATCCAACATGGTAGTCCCTCAAATTATACTTTGTCAGCAACCTTACAAGTCTCTCAAATACAGGGTTGGAGTGATGGCTTAGCAGCTAAGAGTTTTCAAACAGAGGATCCAAGTTTGGTTCCTAGCACCCACATCAAGTGGCTCACAGTCGATTATAAGTCCAGCTCCTGAGGATTTGCTACCCTTCTGGTCTCTGCAGGTACCTACACTAACATGCACATAGTCACACACATACATATAAATAAATTAACATACATTGTTAAAAAAAGAAGTCTCTTAAAATCCAAAACCATGATAATAACACAAATAATAAATAATGTATGCCTTCACAACACTACCCTAAGTATGCCATAGAGGTGACTACATTTGGTCTTTCCAATGTGTCTATCACTATACCTATTGTCCAGATGAGAAAACTGAGTCATAGAGGCTAGTTACCTACCCAGGAGCCCAAAGCACCTATAAAGCCCCATCCTTTGGCCATGAGAAGGTACTGTCCAGGGGCTAACACTGAGGAGGAGGTAAGTTAGATCAGGGACCCAGGTGGGCCTTCCAGTAAAAGATTTATTCTAGGCACATTGATTGCAGCAAATGTTCATTTTATATTTCATTCTTCTTATTAATTTAGTTTATATATATATATATATACACATATATAGTTACAATCTTTATTTATAGTCAAAACAATGTAGTTAATAAAATATGTACTTTTACCATGTATTATTAATATGTAAAAATAGAATACAATTAATTTAGTGATATAACACTACATTTTTTATGTATACTCTTTAGTGCTTATTTAAATTTTGGTTATTGCACAATCTAAAGATCATAGGTACAATCCGAACATTAAGTAAGCACTGATGTATCCAGACTGAATCTGAGGTTTAGATGGTAAACATCATCCTTTCCGGTGAATATGCCCTGTGAACCTGGCACTCTGTTCTCACATGTTAAAGACACCTGAAGGGTCCAGCCTCTCTCCTAAGAAACAGACGTGGGAACACAGTGACCACTCTAGCCTGTGCTCTCCTAATTTACAAAAATACCTCAACAGATCATNCNTNAAACATATACAGTCCAGCATTCCAGGGCTTCAGAGAGTTAATTAATTCAAGCCCTATCTGCTAATAACCCCCATCACTGATATCTAAATACTTTGAATGGTAGCAGAGTCTGTTAAATCAGAATGTGTTTTCCACTGGGGCCACTCAGCCCCTGTCTATGAGGCTTGTGCAGTGATGGAGTCCCGCAGGTGAACCTGACAACATTGGTCCTGAGTCTAAAACTGGATGTCCTAGGAAACAAGCGTAAGACTTTGGTAGGCAATTTACCTTCTCCTCTCTTTACAAATATGTTTAAAAATCTGACACCACCTTGCCTTCATAAAAGTACACATGAAATAATTACCTCATCATACAATATACTATGTGCTTTCCTGAAGAGGCACAAGCAATTCAAATACACTTTAAGTAATGTGGTAAATTATTTTGTAAGATAAAAGTTTTCCAGAGTAAATCATCCACTGTTTTCCTATGATTATTCAAATTTTGAAGTTAAGATTTAATTTTATATGTTTGAGTGGTTTGCCTGCATGTATGTATGTGCATTGTGGGCATGCCTGGTGCCCAAGGAAGCCAGAGAGGATCTCAGATCACCTGGAACTGGAGTTCCTAGTTGGAACTACTGATGGTCGTTAGCTGCCACACNGGTGCTGGGAATGGAATCCAGGTCCTCTATAAGAGCAGCCTGTGCTCTTAACTGCTGAAGATGGTATACTACTATCCACAGAATTTTTTCCCTGGACATATTTCCAAGTATCACATCCCTTCTTCGTAACTATAAATCTCATGGTCACTTTGGTCAATAGCTCAAGGTGTTTCAAAGATCTCATCAGAAGATATCTGGGACACCAAAGACCACTGTTTCAATTCAATATTAAGAAAGACTTCCTAGATGTAAATGGAGCTTCGTTAGTCAACTGTGATGGCGACCCAGGTGTATTATCATCAAACAATACAGAAGAGACTTCATTTTTCTTTTATCTCTGTAGCCACCCACCCAAAAAAATTTACTTTTAGAAGAGTATGTAAGAGCAAGAAAGCAAACCTGGAAAGATTTGCTAATGTGATGACACAGAGAAAGGAAAGTGCAGGCTTTCCCACTGAGCAGAGAGCTTCACAAAGCATTCACATCCCCAAGTCTCATGGCAGAGAGCTGATGGAGCCAGGAGTCTGGATGAGATGGGAAGACAGATTGCCTTATCTGTGAGGCAAGAAGTCCTATCAAAGTCAAAAGGGACAGCATGGCATGGAGGACATCAGAGAGAAAGTGGCAAGTGCATGGGAACTTTGGCCACAAACTACTGTACACATCAGTGTGAACCATCAAAAAATAACTTATCCTTACCAAAATTTTCATCCTGCTTTGCCTCTCTCTGTTGGAATATCACAAGGTGTTGCTCTTCATCACTGTGCTAGTCCTTTGCACTGCCCTTCTCTCTTGCCATTCATTCTTTGGGATGTTATTCTCACTCATTTATAAAAATAATAAGGTAACTCCATGTATTATTTCCAGCCCCAGCCTTGCTATGTTCTGCAAGTTGTTCTCCTTCCCCTCTTCTCCCTCTCCCTCCTCACTGTGTGTGTGTGTGTGTGTGTGTGTGTGTGTGTGTGTGTGTGTGTTGATGTTGTTGTTGCTGGTGGGTGTGAAACCAGGACTTCATTCATGCTATCACTCTAGCACATAGCCTTACCACAGTCCAGTGAACTGCTTTAGCAACTTGAAGTTTTCAAAATCTAATGTAGTATTCTCTTTCCAAATCCTGCTTTTCCCTGCTCCTCCCCAAGCATTGTTTTTCATCTTCCTAGGTCTGAGGTGATTCTCTGGAGAACCATGAGGTATCAATAGGTACCACTACAACCCTGCAGCCACCTGCCATCTTATCCAAACATGGAGGATCTGCTCTTAAATTACATCACAGTTCCACCGGTATCTGAACTCATTAAAGTTTCTAGATGACTGCAAAGCCCCTCCCCCTGGACTACATGCCAAAAGGGCCTCTCCTGTCCCTACTGTGTGAACTGTACCCCCTTTGTGCTGTCTGTCTTCAACCTCTGTGCTGTTTCTTCAAAGCCTTCAGTGTTTTCTGGAATATGTCATCATTGGTTGATGTCTTTTCCAGTAAATTTCTCACAATCGCATAGAGGCCCTGTTGATATGGAGATTGCTAGACTCCTGCCCCCAGGGCTTCAGATTCAGCAAGTCAGTCTGTGCTGCTATCAATCTCTAGGTGATACCGATAGGAAACAACCAGAGCAGGGCATTTCAAAGCCATGGTCTTACAAAGTGTAAGCTGTTGGAGAGCAAGCCCTTGACTTGATGGTCACTATAGCCACAACATTATGGAAAGAACCTTAGATGACATTCACAAACGAGCAATTTTTTAATGAGCCTGTTCTAATGTAATATACATTTCCATGGGCATCAGATTTAAATTATCATCTCAAAAACTTCTAAGATAAAACATTTTGTAAATAAAAATGTGCATCTTTGTCAAATGTGGTATACATCACAGTGGAAATGAGAGGACTGTAGCAATAAGTGCANTGATAATNAAAACAACATTCCATTTAATAATCATTCATTTATAACTAAGCAATTAAAAATCAACTCTCAAAAGGCCCAGCTCACGAGTTGATTNCACTCTTCACATTGTTTCCCTAAACTTCAATTTTTTATTACTCCTCTCCCCACTTCTTTTGTAAAATATAAATCATTAGCGCACGGCAACTACAATGTTCCAGTTCAAGTCTCCAAAAATCTGCACAGATTAAAAACTGTGTCTTCCTGTTTCTAGCCACCTGCAGGTAATGCTCACAAACCCAGAAATAGTAGAAAGGCCCCAGACATCCAACCCAGAGTTGAGTGGATTTAAGGCAGGATAAGAAAGAGACCAAATATAATGAGTTATATTGGGTATAACAAAATATACCATTATAGTTGGAATAAAACATATTTTGTTCCACAAGAGAAGCAGGGCCATTCTCTCCTCTAAACTACGGATGGACATGAAGAATGTTCATCAACTAGGAGAGGGAGCATGCCGTGAGCCCCACCCCTCCCCATGCTCCTCTCTCCCATCTTGGCTAATCACTCAGCTTTGTCNTATGAGTCCCTCACGAGTTGCAAAGTATGGAAATAAAATCTCTTCAGTGGCTAGAACACATGCTAGGATTTCTCAGAGCAGCGCTTGGCTCTGGTATCTGTTTGGTGGACTCTGATCTCATTCCTCTTTTTGTGACAGGGCCAAGGGCTGATGCTTGGGTGCTACTGAGCACATGGAACCCAGAAGCAATAGAGAAATCATTCAANCTTGGGCCAAATCCCAGAAGTGATCTGGAAATTTGACCAGATATTTGTTGTCCCCTTATTTTATGTTTTGACAAACATACATTAGAACAAAGTAACAATCAAAATGCATAATGTTGCAAACATGTCCCAAGCCATTGGCAGGCATGAGAAAAGCAATTATTAATATTTCTGAGGCATCTGCCTGTGTCTCTTAGCTGACTATTCACAGTTAATTTTGACTCCTTAGTTGGATGTCAGTCAGCACAACCAAGATGATACTCACCGACTTCCTAGCAACTGTGCATTTAGAAAAAAAAATCCAATTCAAATCAAACAATTTGCTAAATCTGCTGTTGATTTTATCTCTGGTATTTCTTTAAGATTCACGATGCTACTGCGCAGTCCAAAACTAACTCATCTAACTCTCCACATTATTTCCTCCAAAAAAAGAAAAACAATATAGTTACTATGGCTCAGATGCTTGCAGATGCTGTGCTTCCTTCAATACTCTATGCCTCAACCTCTCCCTTGGCTTCTGTATGGATTATGTCCTTCAGCAGGATTGTACTGCTTGACTTCTGCAAATATATGGATTTTTATACTAATACCAATGCCTATAGTGCATGCATGTGTTTTTCCGTTAGAATAGGCTCAAACCTTGGTGTCCTCACTGAATAATAATGTCATGATCAACAAGTTTCTACAATGATGAATGTTGGTNACATCATCATTAAGCACCTATATACACCTCNCTCACATACAAGATAGGGAAAGGAAAGGAGGATGANGACATNNAAGTTCTAAGCAATNTCCTGGCCCACAGNAGGTCCAGCCTTCCCTCCCCATTCCATGCTAGGNCCNACCCTTCTTCAAAACTTGCTTCATGAAGTATCAAATAGACAATCTGTTTATTGTAGTTATACAGACAGTATCTAAGATACAGAATCAGCCCAAGAGGGCTCGATCATTAGGTAGAGATAGGATGTGATATATACACAAACATAAACACCACCGAAATATTATACAGTGATAAAGTANATTAAATTGTCACTTGAGGTAAATAGCTTGAACTTGAGGGCATGATATTAAGTGATAGAAGCCAGCAAGAAAGTAGCACACGTTCTCTCACAAGTGAATGTTAAAAGGAAATCAACATGAAAATAAAACAGCGATTTACAGACATTGAAAAGTGGGATGACAAAAATGAGGTTGCATTTGGTCAGTACACACTGTGAACATACCAAGTCATACAAACATAAAAAGTCACTCTGGGTTCTAAAGCATCCATAATGAACATGCAATGAGAATGCATTAAAAACATCCCTCTCCAAACAATTTTCCTCATGTCACCTTCCTTGCCCCCCCTCCCCATTTTGCCACAAGGCGGCAAAATTCACCTAACTACNCAAAATTTTACCTCCTCTTCCCTTGATGATTATACATGAGATATTTTAATCTAAGCTTTGCTTTCATTATTACAGGTTTTTGTATTTCAATATTTAGTTATTTTTCATTTTCATTAACCAGTAAGTGCATTTCATGTCATAAGTCTAAATTATCTTTTTATTCTAAACAAGTTAACACTTACCATAAACAAGGTTATAAATATAGAGCAACTTAATGAGTACAGAGAAATTAAAAATAAAATTTTTGTAATACACCATTGTTATAAATTTTATACTCCCATCACTGCATAGTTTAAGACAACTTTAAAAAAAAGACTTAAACCTAAAGTTTAAGACTACTTTTATTACTTAGACATATAAGTGTGAGACCTATATTCCTCATGTGATTTAACTCATCTGTTAGAAACTGACTTCACATCAGGCACCATGCGCTTAAAGTCAGACATGATCGAGGGGTGGCCATACATGCTACACTTCCCTCACAGCTCCAGGTGGCACCAACCCAGTTTGGTTACCTATACCTAGAACAGCACAGTATACTGTACAGTACCTACTCCCCTTAAAATAGACTGTCTCAAAACCAAGCAGAACAAGCCATAGTGGTCATTACTGGAAGTATGGCAAAGTCAAAGGACTCTTCCGTTAGAAGCCAACACGAACATCTCACGCAAACAGGATGCTGAACAACCCTGAAGATCCTACTGGTGAAGAGATGCCTTAGTTCTTCTGTAGCTACAGAAAAGGTCTATTATATGCTTCCTTCTAGAGAGACGTAATCAAATGCTNCCCATAAGGAAATGTACAAAGCTGAAATTAAATACGGTTTCAAGTTCACGTCCTCAGGAACACTGGCTCCCATGTCGAACAGCCTGATGAAGCACACGTAAAACATATCTCCCATCACAGAGTGTCCTAGCAAAGAGTTGCCTCTAGAGAACTAAAATGAAAATCTGGGGTTTTTTTTTAATCTAATTATGCCACTCTGTTTAGTTAAATTCATTATTAATTGGATTATTGACTCTCTGTTACCAAAACACTAATTGCTCATCATTATCTTTTAGGTGGAAAAAAAAAAAGAACGAAAGAAAGAAGAAGAAAAATACCCCTTATATCCAAAACATCTGTTAATCTTCATTTATAAGCCTGGAAATACTCCATGCCAATATCAAAAAGCCTTATTTTAATGATAGAGCACATTATTTAATTTTTAAAAGCTTCTATTCCATGCTCTTTATTAGTTTCACCTTTTTTCAAGTCAATTATTTTCACAGGCACAAAGTGGCTCAACTTAGACACATTGATCCTAATTGACCTCTTTCTCTGTTCTTCTCTTTTTAGTACTGAACACCTGTGAGCCTTTCATAAGTTCAGCCATAGATGAAGCCAGAATTTAAAAGCTTTTGAGAGATGCCTTCTTTCTCATTGTCAAAATGAACACATTCTTCATATTTCTTTATGCAAAGTTTCTGGGCAGGTGATTCACGTGGGCAATCTCTCTAATAACCCCTCTGCTGAGAGGACACAGGACAATTTGTCTGTAATTTCCACAATGGCACCAGTTTACTGTCTCCCAACCTTTAAGGAAGATACAAATATTTAAATATTGTTGGTGTTTGCCATGGCAGATTGGCTCTGGCTGAGGAAGGACAGATGTGTCCCTATCTGTTTTCAGAAAAGAATGTGGCATAGTACTTTTCCAAATGTGGTCCTGCACCATACTAGGAGTCTGTCAAGAAGGTATAACTAAGTAGGCTCCTGTGTGTTACATTCCAGGATTCAGTCATAACCCCAAGTTTGGAGGGAAGAAATCTGCAGTTGGGAAGGCTGCAAGAGCCTGAGATGCAGCTTCTGATTTGAAAATCATTGTCATGATGGCAAGGTCAAGGGCAAAAGGCTCCACACTACATATCCCTAACTGAATGAGTTTGAGGAGGAAAGAAGTAGATTGTTAGGACAACTGCAAAATGATACAATGGGACCAATGGCTCACATTCCAGCAGCCCTTATTACTTATTTAATATATCCATGGATATATTTATTTATAAATACATGAATTTATGTATGACATACATGTATAAATAAATAAATGCAATTTTCAAGCTATGCTGAAGAATTGGGTCATAATGAATATTCAGTTTGCTGCGTGTGGGAACTGTAAGAAGTGCAGCAGGAAGTCAGGGGAGTGTCTAATTTATGCCACTGTGGTTCCCACTAGAAAGATACTCTATGAGCTTATGCAGCCATGCTGCATTTTAAAAAGCAAACAGCGCAAACATGCACAGTTTTATCTCACTGTCCCCACTGTTCAAAGAGTCTCTAAAATGCAACTCCTCTTCAAAGGACTATTGGCCATTACGGAAAGCTTGGTATTGCTTTGCTGGTCTGGTCTTAGCCCCTATGTCCAGAATTTGCTAGTTGTTAAACAATTGTAGAGGTGGATGGAGGGATGATGGGATGAAAGGATAGGTGGGTAGGTGAATGAATGGGTGGGTGAGTGGGTAGATGGATGGATAGATGGGTGAATAGGTGGATGGTTGGATAGGTGGGAGGATGGGTGGTTAGGTGGGTGGATGGATGTGTAGGTGGGTGGTGGAAGGAAGGAAGGAAGGAAGGAAGGAAGGAAGGAAGGAAGGAAGGAAGGAAGGAAGGAAGGAATGGGTGGGCCGGTGGGTGGATGGATGGATGAGTGAATAGGTGGGTGGATAGATAGGTGGGTAGATGGTTAGATGGATGGACAGGTGGGTGGGTGGCGGATGGATGAATGAGTAGATGGGTGAGTAAGTGGAAGAACAAATGAGTAGATGAGTGGATGTATCCATGAGAACAAGGACCATCACAGTACCTCTCCTCTGAAAGCAACCAACAACTTTTAGAATTCCCTGGAACTACATTAGAAAGTATGAAATAGAAGAGCGAACTACATTTGGGTAGGGACACTGTAAGCTTTCCTAGCAATGCTGCCTTTTCTGATTTCCTTTAAGACACAGAACAAAGCATATCTTCTACTGGGACTCTATTTCCTGACAATTAAGGTTGAAGTTAGACTTGATTATCTCACTGCCTTGAAAATCTGTAATTGGAAGAAAGAGAAAAAAATTCCTCTGAGCCAGCAAGATGGCTTATTGGTGAAGGCACTTGATGTCAAGCCTGGTGACCTGAGCTCTATCCTTGGGGTCCACATTGGGAAGATAAACAACTCTCCCAAGCTGTGCTCTGACTCACATGAATGTAGCAGCCTACATGCCCAATCAATCAATCAACGTAATAAAAATAAGATCCCGTGCTAGCTATATCTTTCATCATCACAGAAAACAGCATCTTCCATAGAGTGTTCTGAATAAAATTTATCACACAATAGTTCTCAGTGAATTATCAAAATTCCAAATGGTCTTTATTAGTAGTAATGTTTAATGACACAAGCAATAGAATTCAGCCACCTAGAGCATAAAAGCATTTGGTTGATAAGACATTTTCACTACTAAGCACAGTGGGAGACACTTTGACAAACTTAAAAAAAAAAACCTTATTAGAAATAACATGAGAAGGCCACATGCTGAAAATAGATTTAGCACAATCAAAAGACATCTAAGTTTTTTAAATATGTAAATATAGAGGCATTCTACAGGATTTGGGCTATGGTGACTACAATACATTTGAGTCATGTAGAAAGTAGAACAATCTATGAACATCACAGAAATATTTCACTAGCATCCATTCTTATCTGTCTATCTATCTATTATCTATCTATATCAATCAATCTATCTATCTACCTACCTATCTACCTATCTATCTATTTATCTATCTAGCATCTATCACCTACCTACATACCGAAAAGGTTTTCATGTAGTCCAGGCTGGTCTCAAACTGACCATGTAGCTGAGGACAATCTTGAATTACCAATCCTTCAGCTTCTACCACCAAAGTGTAGAGATTTACAGGTGTGTGGCACCATACCCAATTCTCACTAGTACTTTAAAATTAGTTACCAATGAAGTAAATCCTAGCCTATTTTTATATTTACTTTAAGTGCTCATCTATTAAACAGGAAACAAATTGTATTAATAATTAATAAATGCCTGCACATAAAGAAAGATCTTGGCAGTATTACTAACTGGTAAAGTCAGAGATTATCCTAAAGTTAACATTGGTGATAAACAGAATATTGAAGTTCACTTTTTCTCAGGATCTGAAGAAGATCCATGTAAAGACAGCCATGTAGCTTTATTTCCATGGTGACAGTTCTCATGTGCCATTGCCTCAGTCAAGCATGTGGCTCTTGCCCAGAAATCACTAAGCAAGCCAGATTCCATAACAAGCTGTGAGACTCTTGACTACCATGGAAATCTGGGACACTGCTGTCTGCTTTAGACTCCTAAGTAGGCTGGAATGTTCCAAAGGTTGTGTGGAAGATCATTTTAGATTATTTCCAGGGCAATTCAATTCCCATGATTATAACTGGGGTGTCCAGATGACTGCTACTTCCAATCTATGGTTACCTAACATATTATCTTCATTAGCAATTTCTTAATCATTACCCATGAAAGTGTNAAAGACTTTTCCTTCAGGAGTCTTAACACTTGGTTTTGTATCAAGAGAAGCACTGTATCTCTTATTTCACATGTATGCTAAGGCCTTGCATTCAGAAGCACATGTTCATGGGAAGGTTTTTAATGGCCAATCATCAGAAATTATTCCTTGGATGTACATATTGCCTTACTAAAACTTTATAATACCCACTAAGATAGGTGAAGAGTTTACAAAAACTCTAGTGAAGTCACATATCAAACATGTGGGGAGTTTGGGATGGAAAGTCTTCCAGATGGGAAGACTAATGAATCAATGTCTAAAATCAAGTTCACTATGAAAGGTCATGCTATTTTCACTGTGCTTTATGGATGCTCCACTCTCTCAGGATATTCAGCTCTCACTAAGTTTATAATGTGTACGTATAAGCAGAGCTAACTGTGAATAAAGCCATAACCAAAATGCTAAAATAATAATCAGGCAGTGATGAACAAGAGACTGTAGAGATTGTATCTCAGAGGAAAAGGCACTGGCCAGCACTCGAGGTCATTCTCTGTCCTTCACATGTGCACTGTGGCATGCATGTCCCTGCCTGTGCGCACACACACACACACACACACACACACACACAGAGTCAGTTAAACTAACATCTTTGGGAGAAAATACTCAAAATTTATTATCTAAATGGATTCAAAAGGCCTTTTCAGAATTTTTAAAATAAAAATAATGCATAACTAAACTGGGTTAAAAAATAGATTATTTCAAAGCATATTAAGTTGATGCCACCAAGTGATATTTGAAAAGCTTCACCATCCAAAATATGAGTACACATCATGAATATTAAAATGTTATTGAGCAGAAAACTCATGAGAGAACATACAAATGGCTAAATAATGCACCATGCCAGCTTCTTGAGTAGTAATATATAATGATAAAGCTATGATTTGCTACCTGCCAACTTTAAAGTAATTCAGATGCATATCTCAACCCTAGAAACTGATTTAAGAACATCACAATGATAATCCTAGAGATTAGTGGAAATACACATGATTCTTATATTCTGTTTTTTTCTAGATAGTCTAAGCAGCAATAAAGAGAAGAAAAACAATTAGCAATTTGGAACATAACATCATATTCCATTTAGTATCCAAACAAACAAACAAATAAAAAAACATAAAAAATCCTACATAATCATAAATCCGGGAGTCAACAGTATAAGTCAATGGATTAGGCTGATATGCCTCTAGAGATTTTTATAGTGCTCAAAAGTCCCCTCAAAATACATCTTTGACCAATTTAATCTTAGTTTTTAATAAACAAAGACTTTATTTAATTGAAAATTAAACTAGGAAAGCAAATACTTATAAGGAATATAGTTTAAATTAGGATATAAATTATAGGCTGTTTCTGGGAACGAGGTTTGGATGAAGGGTTCAGGGGCAATAGGTACGCATTCCAAAAAGTGAGCAAAAGGGTCACTTTGTATGGGGAGGGGAACAGGCCGTCAAACCAAAGGCCACAGATGCTGAAGACAGCCCTGCCAGACACCTAAAACTCAGGTCCTTTAAAAGCCCTTGTCCAGGATTTTAAACTATGCCTCCTGCTTGGACGGAAGCAGCTGTAGACACAGATGTGGTCTCCCAGTGTAACCCAGGCCAAGGCTCAGCTACAGAGAAAGAGGTTAATATAGCTTTAATGCTGGCAGATTAGATATTGGGTCTGTTTGTGAGACATAATTGAATCTGCATCACTGAGAACAGCTCNTGATGACGCACAATGTCACAAATCCAGCATAAGAAGGACAATTTAAGATCTGGCGACAGAACACACATGAATGAAAATGCTGGCTCTATGGAGCAAGAGAGATACAAACACAGTATGCTGGAATTTTAGGTTTTTAAATAAAGAGAATTATTTGTCTTGAAAGGATGGTCTTTCTGAATAATTACAGAAAGAAATTGATGGATTTTGACTACTGAAGCAAAATAACAAGTACAAGGAGGAAAATGGGGGGCATTTTTTTCACTTAGATAATTATTTGTAGAATATTTAGGGTAAAGAAAAGAAAGATCATCATCACACTGAATTCTTTGTGCACCAGAAAAGGAATCAGCCCCAACCATGTAATATAGACTGCTTCCAAGTTGTTTCTCAAATTACAAACTGTTCATCCTATTTAGGATGTACTATTAAGNAGGATTTCTTCTAGATAAATGTATTGGGTGAAATGCAAAGAATCTTTGGAAAGCATTTTTTAATCTTTATTCCACATGTGTTTAGGGAGAATCTACTATCTACTAGACATGGTTCTATGCACTTGAGAGATATCAATGAAAGAAATCAAAAACAGTTACTTNCATGAGAGATCTCAAATGCAATGAAAGAGGCAAAAAAATGAATGAGCATAATAANCAAACATGGCTGAAGCACCTTCAGTGGTTAAAGCACTTTACATNCAAGCAAGAGCACTGGAGTACAGATCCTAGAACCATGCAAATAAATGCTAATGAGTGTCATAGTGTACAACGTGAAGACAGGAGATCCCCAGAGCTACTGGCTAGTTGGAATATCCCAGATTACATGCTCAAGATTTGATTAAGAGACCATGTATCAAAGAATAAGGTGAGATTGGATCTCTAAGTCAAGAAGCCCATAATCATAGTTGGCTGCATGAGTCTGGAATTCAGGAGATGGGTCGAAGCTGAAAGTACAAATTTAGGACTTGCCAGTCTGATACCCAACCCTGGCTAACATAGCAAATGATTTGAATATGTATGTGTGCATGCATGCTTATATACACATCGATTTGTAAATCATGAACCTAGAGAAGGGATGATGAAGGGAAGAAGAGATGCTAAGCATGTGGGAAACAGAGGATGGGATGGACACACATAATGAGAAAGCAGAAGTGGGACTAAAAGAAAGGGAACTGGAAAGGGGAGAGGAAGGACCACAAAAAGGAGGATGGAAGTGAGGGGACCAAGTGAGAGTGAAGTATAATGACATATACACATGACGATCCCATTATGAAAGTCATTATTTCATATATGACACTTAAAATTAATTTTAAAGAGGAACCAAGGGATTAAGTGGATATAAGCATTTACTACTATTGTAAAGAACTTGAATTCAATTCCCAGTACCCACAAGG
This sequence comes from Neotoma lepida, assembly GCA_001675575.1. Lineage (NCBI taxonomy): Eukaryota > Metazoa > Chordata > Mammalia > Rodentia > Cricetidae > Neotoma > Neotoma lepida. The sequence goes on from LZPO01027676.1 coordinate 40,350, forward strand.
TGGCTATCAACCATCTGTAATTCCAGTTCCAGGGGATTTATCACCTTCTTCTGGCCTCCAAGGGTACTACATGCATAAGCTGCACACACATACATACAAACAAACACTTATAAAATAAAAAAATAAATCTTTTTAAAAAGAATCAGAAATTTTAAGAAAGCAAATATTATATGAATTTCTGTATAATTTATGAAGCATAGGAGGGGTCCATTCAGAGAATAAATACTGACTTACCATTAGNACTAACAAACATCGACTTGAGAATTCATTATGAGTCTAGGATGTACCCACTTCTAGGACTGGAGATTAAGAGGAGTCTAAGATGTGTTGTGCTCTCTTGGTCCACATGGAACAGCTCTTCCATTGTTTGAACTGCCTCATGTTAACAGTTAGATGTGGGTGAAAAACACTGACCTGNGATGCAGCATGACAGTGAAGTAACAGCCAAAGTCTTAGAGATCACGCAAGGCTATTGTAAACACGTGGAAACGGTAATCTAGTTTGGCATTCATNAGACTTGGCATCCACTACTCAGATTCACCTCCTGCCTAATTAGGAAAGTGGAAGCGGATGGAAGCCTTTCTCCTNTGGTTCAGACATGAATGGTCCCTAAATTTAGCCAATGAATCAGTTGTCTCCATCCCACTCTGGTGATAATTGATCGTGGGCCATTTTCTTCCTCAACCAAATGTTTCAAGCTGAGGAACTGATTCATATTTTAATAGNAACAAAAATAATAGATTCTATTACATTACATAGAGCTGCAATTTAAAGAAGCTACCAACTTAAAAGGGTATATATACATTCCAAAGAATATAAAAATTATGTCAGCTGAGACTAGAGTTACAAAGATAAACTTCATAAAGAGTGAATTATTTACCATTACATTGGAACAAGGAATGGTTAACACTAAGTCTGATACATCAAAAGCAATATGGATATTATTTTTACTATAATTATGATTTCAAATTCAGTAAGTATTGCTTTCCAAAATGATTCCCATGGAATCCAACTAATTTGGATTTTATAAAACTGACATAAATGGCCATTAAGAATATTTAAGACCACTGTTAAATAACTTCAGTTTTAGTAAGTGCTCACTGACTGAATAGAAATCAATTCATTTAGTATGGTTTGCTTGGGGGGGGGAAAGAAACTTAATTACTTCATTCTACAAATAACTTCAGATTGCTTCTATTGAACTCAACAGCAATTCTTATTCCATCTGAGTAGCCAAAAATTTGACTCATAGGCATTCTGGGAATAATTCTATTTGGAGTACTAATATTGTACAAAATAGATTATAAAGCTCCATCATGTATGCTTTCATTAATCTAATTTTCTANATATTTACTTTGTATTGCCCTGGCTGTGTGCAATCCTGATGTGATGCTGGGGGACAGGAAGACTGCAGCTCCACAGAGATATGCTGAGAAATGAAGAAAAGATGACCTTTGATACAACAAATAGTTTCTCTTTTTAGGTTCATGAATCCTACTAATTCAAAATGTCTCTAAGCCACAGAGAAAAGCCTATACCCTTGCACAAAGGCTTGTGGGAACATAATTTATAAGAAGAAATTCCTTAGACCTTTAACTCTAGGTTAAAGTTGTAGCACTATTGGAAGAGCACATTGGGCATACTTGTAAATTTTTTTATTTGTTCCTGATTTTCAAGAGCATTCATCTGCACTTATACATCTTGCTAAAGTCACTAGTGTTTTACTTAGAATTATTATCACTCTTGTACTCCAGTTACAAAGTCTCAAAATTCTTCCATAGTCTGTCCCAACTATATATTCCTAAAAGTCACGTTATTCTAAAAGCAAAAACTCAGACCCTTTGTTTTATAGGGACTCACACTATATTACTGAAAAACTATATGCTCACATTTTTCATTTTATTAATAAATTTACTCATTATTTTACATCTGAACCACAGTTTCCCCTCCCTCCACTCCTTCCATTCCTTTCCCTGGCCTCCTTTCTGCCCCCCAATCAACTCCTCCTTTGTTTCTGTTTTTTTCTGATTAATACTGCAATAGGAGATCAAAATATGGTCATTTCCTAGTTAACATATAAGAATAATCACATTTAAAATAATCTGCTTATATATAGAATTTACTTTTATTTAAAATTATGTGATCATAAATTCTTGCTCCTAGATTATTGAATAAATTATAGATTTAAGTCATCCTTGCTGAATACATTGTGTTATTTGGCTTTCTGTCACTGTAACAAATATCTGAGAAAATCAATCTATAAGGAGAAGTTTACTTTGGTCCACAGATGGGGAAGATTTTAGCTGGTGGTTTGTTGACCCCATCACTTTGGGGTCTGCCTTGGGCAGCACATCATGGTAACATTGCTTACCTCATGGCTGAGAGGAGAGGAGGGGGAAGGGTCCATGGTCCCACCAACCCCTCCAAAGTCATGCCATGAGGATCTGAACCCTTTCTACTGGGCTATTCTTCCTAAAGTTTGCACCATCTCTGAAAACTGCCCAGGTAGAAACTAAGTCTTAAACACAAAGACCTTAAGAAGATACTCAAATTCTAAATTGTAAGCACTGGAGATGCTCAGTGGGTAGAGTGCTTGCTTACCATTCCAGAGGCTCTTGATTGGCTCTCCGGCACCGAATAATCCATGTATGGTAGTACATGCCTGTAATTCTAGCACTTGGGAAATAAAAAATACAAGTATTTGTCATTCAAGATTATCTTCAACTACACAGTAAGTCTGAGGCCAACCTGGATGAAATAAGGCCCTCTCTCAACAAGAAAACAAAAATTCAAACTGCATCATATGTTAAAAACCAAGGCAAGTTATGTTCCTGTGATTGACATTTATAAAGTAATCAATTAGCTGTATGAAAATCACATTAGATTGTTTTCATTTTAAATACTATAAGGATGTTTCCTCTAGAGAATTACTGTTCAGATCCCATTAAGGTAACCTGATTGGGCTCTCAGGAGGAAGAACCTAATGATATAATGTTCACTGTGGAACTTCAACATGTCACTATGCAGTCTTGGTCACATGGAGACCTTCAGCTTCTATAACTATCAGGATTCAAGCCCAATGCTTCTCTACAGAACCAAGCAACTCTTACATTCCTTGACTCATCCCCCTGCTGAGTGGACCTACTCACAGGAATGGTTTTCTCCTAGACCCTTCCCAACGCCTTCTTCACTTTCTATTTATTGCTTATGTTTATGTAGCTTGCATTTTTAAGATCCTACAACCCTCATTAAAGACTTTTCTCTTTGTACACAAATTCTAGTTCCATGAGAAACAAAAGTCTCAAAACTGGCACCTCTTTTATCCAGCAGAGATGTAAGCAGAGATCTAGAAATAAATACTTCTTAATGTCTGAAACCAGGCCCTTAATTTTGGAGGAATTTTAACAACTGAATGATGCCCAATTAAAAAAATAAATTAGCATGGATTTTCTTTGTCACATAAAGTAGTCCAGAGGTTGCCTGAGGGCAGGTCATCATTCCAGATCTCTAAGAACAAGTTGTTCGGCTTGTGGGTAAGGATCTCCAAGGTCACTTGAGACATTTCTACCCAACATTACTCTAACCAGCCAAGCACTCCACCATCTCACAGGGCATGCCCATCTATATCACAACACAATCATGGCTTTGGCCTTTAAATACCTACAGACTTGTGAGTTCATCACTTCTTCACCTCAGGTACTTATCTATCTGTGCAGCCATATGTCCCCACTGATGATGGGGGCAATGTGGGCCAGCACAGGGTCCAGTTTTGAGGACTTACTAAAATCAATTTCCCTCTCACTACTGTCAGGACACACACAGGAAAGAGGTCAGAACCCTAACATAGGATTCACTAATGCTGGCTTATTCTATTAACATCAAGAGTTGACAAAGCTAGGGAAATTTGAATCAAACTCAGAGTATCATAGTGATAACTGTATAGTTTACAGTAGTGAGTGTTCCTTAAGCATAGTAACAGACATGCGAACTGATTCTCATCTTAGTTCTAATGAGTATTTTAATGTTTTCCCATTGGCTTCTTATTAAAAACAAAAACAAAAACAGCTATCAGGCATTCTCCAACACCGCTTTTGGGGAATGTAAATTGGTTCAATCTTCAATCTTCTTGAAGAGCCATTTGGCAACATGTGCCAAGAGCNTAAAAATATTTCATATTTTGCTTGCTCCCTCTACATTTTGGAATATCTTTTAAATAGGTTACCTGCAACTTAACTTTCTAATACCTTTTTATATCATTATTATTTGTAACAGGGACAACTACAGCAAAAAATGACACTAATGACTAATAACAAAATAAGTAATGTTATAGTCAAAGAATAAATTGGCACCTGACCCTTAAAATAGATTCTGAATACTGACCATAAACATGTTTAGGAAATACACAAAATTAAATATGCTATATTGTTCTGGATAAAATGTAAAAAATAATTTAGGCTAACCTAAAAATGCTAGTTGATCATCTCATAATCATGAGTATAACTTTGTCACCTGTATTTGTTTGTTGGGTTTTTTGTTATTGTTTGTCTCTATTAGCATCACTTCTAAAACATTGATCATGTGGTTTCAAATTAAAGAAATTCCAAATCTGCCTAGTGAAAGCACTTCAAGCTTCGAGATGGCATGCTACATGCCAGGGTTAAAAGCTTAGCCAGAGCTCAGAGAACACGTTAAGAACTGTATGAAGACAATGCTGAGAAACAGGAAAAGGCAGAGTCCTAATGTGGCTTTGACAGGGAAAACTGGAGCATAAACAGAATGCACGAGCATGCCCAGTTTCATTGTCCATATAGAAGAATTTTCAATCAAATTAATTCAGAAATAAGATATGGCCTTAGCTTCTTTATATCAATCACACTTGTGCAAAATCAGTTGATTGATGAAACAGAGTCAGTCACTTTGCAGTTAAACAAGTCAACATCATCACCACTGAAAACAGCATGTTTGCTGTTCAAGACAGGGTCTCATGTAGCTAGCCTCACACTCACTATGAAGCCAGGGATCATCTTGAAGTTCTGATCCTTCTGCTGCCATCTCCTAAATCCTGGGAGGACAGGTGTGTGTCAGCACACTCAGTTTATGTGATGCTGGGAATGGAGTCTGGGGTTCCTCTGTGCTAATCAAGTACTCTCCTGGGTGAGCTACATTTCAACCTGAGCTTGTATTATTATCGTCATCACTTCACTCCTCCAGCCTGCTTCCACAGTGAGTTCAGTGTAGTGACCTCCAGCAACAAAACGGAACTCATCATTAACAGTTTTGTATCACAGATAGACAGTTCACAATGATTACTTTCCAAACATACAAGGGTAACTATTCTTACGCTTCTTGGTAGGTAAAGGGGTTTTAATTGACATTTTAAAATTGTAATCACTGAGACCAGATATGTATTCCAGACATCTATTTAGCTTACACAATGTTTTGGTACAGAACATTAAACTAATCAAACCCATTCAAGAAACATCACAGATGATCAATTTTTCTTCCTAAGTCCTTTCAATCTTTCATTTTCTTTCAATATAAANTGTTTAATCCATCAATTACACATGTGGCATTTCCTAAAAGCCAAATCTAGCTTACCAGAGGGGGAAAAAAGAAACACAAACCCAGAATCACCCTGATTCTTGCTATAGAAAGACTCCAGATGTCAACTCAAATCCAACCTACTTCACTGAGGATTTATTAATGAATGACTGCCAGCAATGAGTATGAGCATACTGTGGCCCCAATCCTTCTGCCTCAATGACGTCAAGGCCTCCACAGCCCTGTATTTCCTGGGCAAGTGTGGGGAAAATCCAGGTCACTCATTACTGCAGCATGAATGTTAACAAGCAATGTCTCCCAGCCACTGCTGTTATCTGGCACGAGACACATCTGCCATCAACATCTAAATCCTTGAACATTATTTTTGTCTTGCTATTATTAGAACAGAGCTATGCAGTCTGTACATGAAGCAGAAATTAGAATTAACCATGAATTTTAGGAAAGTGATCCATCTTATGATCCCACATAACTATATTCATAAGAGTTCAATGGACCATTATTCATATTCTTATTTCCCAGCCTAGTGACTGACTCTTCAATTTTTCATTGAGTTTACAGAATATAGTAACACAAAAAGAGCTATTCTGTCTTATGTTGGGGGCTATGGCAGTTTGTTTACACTCTAAACAACATGTTCTAAATCAACATGGTCATCAGATGGCACACAGAGGCCATCATCTGTCATGGCCACCTCAAGTCTTGCTCATTCTGTCATTGAATGACTACCAAGCTTGCTGCCCATGTTATTTTGGCCCCAACCTCTAGAAAAAGAATGCCTTATTCCTCTCACTCTGCACTCAAGACACAGAAATTCTTAGGAAGGAGAGAAAAGTCTCAAGGCTAGCCACAGATCCACATCTCTAATTAGGTATAATCAGAGAATTGTCATCTTCAGCCTGGGAGTATAGTTCAGTGGGTAGCGTGCTTGCCTTGAGTATATGACAAACTGGGCTTGACCCCCAGGTCTTCCCACATGTGGTATGATAGCATAGGCCTGCAATCTCAGCATTTGGCATTGGAGACAAGAGGATTAGGAGTTCAATGTTACTCTCTGCTATAGAAGGAGTTCAAAGTCAGTATGGGAGCATATGAGACCATGTCACAATAAATGAGACCATGTCACAATAATTAATTAATTAATTAATTAATTAATGTCACATTCAGATTCAGAGTATATTATTGAATTTAGAATAATCCAATTTGAGGAAAAAAACACTTCAAAGATTTCCAAGTAACTAATTTTTATAAGAATTATTGGTTTATTTCCAAAGAACTATAAGCTAAATATACAATTTTGCTTTTAACATTGATAATTCTTGCAAAATAACAGGGTCTTTATATTCAAGACTTAAAAAAAACAATTTTCTCAAAAGCCTGCTCATCTAAAAAGAGATACTGGTTGTATGAGAGTGAAAACAAAGATGATTTAAAAAAAAAAAAGAAAAGGTGAATGAACATCAGACTAATTTGAGAAAGTTCTATAATTAACAATTAAATTGGATCTCAAAGTGTAAATGTTTTTTGCTGTTTTTGTTTTGTTTTATTTCGATACAAGGTTTCTCTGTGTAGTCCTGGCTGTCCTGGAACTCACTCTATAGACCAGTCTGGCCTTGAACTAAGAGATCTGCCTGGCTCTGCCTCCCCCGAGTGCTGGGATTAAAGGTGTGGGTCACCACAACTGGCTTGCAAGTAAATGTTAAGGTTGTTTGTTCACCCACATTGAACAGCCTCGAACATACCCCTTAAACAGCATTAGTAGCATTGTCAACTGAATCATGAAAACCTGATTCCGGAGTTAAGGCTGGACTCCCTGGAGGGCTGGGGAGAGGGCATCAAAGAGAAGGTATCAGGGAACAAGGGAACACTGAAGACTTTGCTCCCCCAAAGTGAAAAACCTCAAAGAAGTANTTCTGTCTCATTTATTTGTCTTTACGTTTTTTTATGCATTTCATAGTGGTCCAGCAATTCTGTAGACAGTTTAAAATTCAACAGGAAGAAATATACTAGCATGGTATTGCTTATTGTTACATTCATTTTAGATAGAAAACCCCACTGATATTAGAGGGAGATATTGACAATATCATAGTTTATAAAAAGTGTGTTACTGTTCAATAAGCATAAAGTAAAACATTGAAAAAGGCATCACTTGAAATCAATCACTGAATTAATTATGGGTTTGGGGGTTCAAANCAAGGAAAAAGCAAGCTANCTGGGAGTTCTGCTGCATGCAGTTACCACATTCAGCTGTCTGGGCAAAGCCCACATGAAAAGCAAGAGCTCTGCTCATTTTTATGCATTTTTAATTTTTATCAATCTATACTCACTAAAGGCTACAAGAAGTATCCCCAGCAATATGTAAATGCCGAGTTGGCATGGTAGCTCACTTAGAATCCCAGCACCCCAGAGTCAGGATCCTGTAACCAGCTGACTAACTAGACGAGATGAACTAAACTCCCTGAATTCCAATGAGAGACCGTGCCTCGGGATATAAGGTGAAGGGTGATCAAGGAAGACTCACAGGATCAGCCTTTGTTGTACACACTCATCCTCATGCACACCCACACCATACACATACACACACACACATACACACAGAGACACACATACATACACACACACCATATACACACACACACACAGACACACATATACACACACATACACACACACACCATACACACACA
>LZPO01027676.1:60920-72635 GCA_001675575.1 Neotoma lepida
GACTCAGGCAATGGAAATCCTGGAAAGCAGGGATCCCAGGAAGCAGGGCAAAGTGGTATAAGCCACTCAGCATCNGAACTACTTTGCCCTGTCAGAGGCTGAAGACACATTACTGATATATTGGTAAAATCACCAAGGGACCATAATCCCTAGCAAAGCTTCCATCACTAGGTCAAGCTGGTAGACCTTGTGGATAGGAATCCCACTGAGATAGAAATTTACTGAGGAGAGAAGGTTCTGGTTTCCACAAAATCCAGAGGAATTATCCCTAAACCAGAATTTCTCAGAATAGAACTGGCCCTNAAATACAGATTGATATCCCCAAGGACACATAAGTGGAGGATCCACTGTCTTCATGGAGAACATTCTTTAGAGTTCCCTGAAATCCTTTCCAAAGCCTGTTTGCCTTTGGAAGCGCTGTTTTGATGTGTCTTTACTCTGCNTGGCCTTAGACTTTACAGCAGAGGCATCACCCATCTTTACAACACTATTAAGCCCAGCTATANCATTTAGTCTCATTTTACTTCCTAAACTTAGCATTTCCCTAATCTTCCAACATAGTATTTTCTCTCAGATGTCATCAAAGATATGGTACACCTAAATATGATTCTTGAGATATTTATCTGGTATGTGGCATCTGTTCAATGAAGGCATCCAAACATACCTGTGCTTGTCAAAAGGGGGTCTAAAGTACTTTTAAGCTAATATAATTATTCAAAGTATTACCAAAAAGATTCTGAGTTGACTTATCAATTTAAAAATGAATTTTTTATTTTTATAGGTATGACTGTTTTGCCTACATGTATACATGTGCACTATGTGTGTGCCTGGTCCCCATGGAGATAATAAGATAGTGTCTGATCTCCAGGAACTGGAATTACAGACAGTTGGGAGCTGTCATGTGAGTGCTGAGAACTCTACTAGGCAAGTGTTCTGGAGGAGCAGCCAGTACCCTTAACCACTGAGTCATCGCTCTAGCCCCAATTCCGAAAGTCAGTTTCTGTGCTGAGTCGGTGTCCTGCACATGGATGTTTTCAGGAAAGTACCTCAGGAAGCAATGTGAAACTGATGAACAATGAATGGGTGAGAGGTAGAAAGCAGGGTACCATGAGGAGGCATGAGGATAATTTAAGGATAATTTAGATAGAGAGTGACTGAGGCTGGATAATGCTTCATGAATAAGGATGAGTTAACAGATGCAAACCCAGTCAGATGTGACAACAAAGCACAAGTGAGGGGTGAAGTTCAGAAGGACAGAGAAAATGAATCCTGGGGGGCAGGGGCTGTGGAGATGGCTAGCTTGGTAAAATGCTTGCTGTGCCTGCTTGAAGACCTGAGTTCAGATACCCAGAACCCATGTAAAAAGTCAGGTGTGGTAGGACATGCCAAAAACAGGGGCTTCATGGAGCTTGCTGGCCAGCCAGTCTAACTGAACTGGTAAGCTCCATGTTCGGTGAGAGACCCTAAAACATAAGGTGGAGAGAGACAGAGGAAAACACCTTAACTTGTTTGTTCCACAAGTTATGTATCCCACCCCATACATATTCACAATAATAAGTCAATCTTAGCTGCTACCTGCTGATAACTAAAACCCCAACAATTACTAAGGTATCTAGGGAAAAAATATGAAAACTGTCAGTCATTCCTTGGTTAAAGAATGACTTGGAGAATTTCCAAGTTCACCATGAGAAAGAAGGTCTTCCCTGTCTATCACTAAATAAAGAGAATAAATCTAACAGTAGTGTTGAGCAAACTCTGCCCTCCAACATTCTCATGCCTACTCATAAACGGTTGTCAAGTAAACTATCACTGTGTTCTAAGATGCAGAGGAAGCAATGGATGACCACTTCAGCTTTGAACTTCAACTCCCAATTTACTGTGGCAGTATGAGGACTCAAGTAATTTAGACATGGTCATGATAGGCTTAACAAAGTGGCCAGACTTATGGTAGCCAGTAAGGTCTTCAGTCACCTCTCCTCTGGACTTCTTTTTAAAAATACCTCGTGCCAGAAAAGCTCAGAGACTGTGTAAGTATGGTTGGTGGTCTATCCATCCTTTGTGTAGAAAAGGCCACCAAAATCCAGTCACAGGGCCACATATTCACCACTATGGGGCATTGAACAAAGAAACACTTTGAAAGTACTTAATTCTTCTCTGTAGTTAAGCTGGAGGTCATAACAACAGTGAAATACTTTTCTTAGGTCTGGCAGGCCTTAGGCTGTTTGCATGTTGGGGAAGAGGAGAGAGGGAGGTAAGCAGCAGGACCAGAAAGACCAGGCAGCCTGTGCCATCTCAACCCTTTCTCACCTCCTTAGGCAACTACAATCACAACTGCCAGAATTCTGATGTCTCTCCCAACCATTTATCTTCAGTCTGCATCATTTGTCTTCTAAGTCATACATACAAAGGTCCTTTTACAGAGGACAAAATAAGACTTAAGAGATTGGAAAGTTTTCTCAAGACCACAAGTTACTTATAGTCCTTAGTCACCCACCGTCCTAATTTCCAGACAAAGACTAATGACAATAAGGAACAACTATAGGTGCAAACTGTATATTGTATAAAACATTTCTCAGAGAAAGCATGATTCTGAGGCAGCTTAGAGTATAAAAAGAATATTCAGAAACCTATTACAAATAGAAAAATAAATCCATGAGGAATTTATAAACTCAATGCTTGCGCAACAACATTGCTATTTTAAACCTGAACGATGCAGTTTGCTTTGCCTGAGAATGAGGGGGAAATCACAAAGAAACATATAGGAGGCAGTTCTACTTATTCTTGAGAGTTTCAAGAAATGTTTTTCTTTTTTTCTCACTGGTCAACACTCTACAGAGAAATGCTAAGAGTAAGGTGAATGGCTTGGGCCACTGAGACAGCTCAGTGCACTTGATGTCCAGCCTATGACCTGAATTCCATCCCCAGAATCCACATGGTAGGAGAGACCCAACTCCCAAAAGTTGCCCTTCAATCTCTATATGCTCCATGACATCTGTGTATCCACATGTATACACACATACACAAACACACANAGAGAGAGAGAAAGAAAGAGAGAAAATAATTATAAATTTTTANTAAAAAATAAAATACATAGAATAACTTTTATAAAATGAGGAATAAAGACTAATGTCCAATAAAAGAAGCCATATTCCATGATACTAAGAGATTACATATAGTGAGATAAAAATTAAAATATAAAATAATATTTTCATATTATCAAGAATAATAACTCACTTTTAAAAATCATTTAATGATAGAATAGACTCTCTGTAAGGTCAGGGAAGAATATAGGAAAGCATTCTGTAAAACTCTGAAGGCCTGTAGAGGCTCATTAATTTTAAAGAGTTTTGCAGTTTGCTTTTTTTTATGAGTGTTGAACTTATTTAAAATATATTTATTCTAAGAGTTTGAGCTATTTTTATCATTCATTCAAAACACATTCCAGAATTAAAGATTCCTAGACACATCCCTAGAGTATTAATCTCTCCTTTACCTTCTTCCTTAAAGAATCTCTTGGAGACATTTCATGTATTTATACCCTATCCTTCTAAAGTATGCCTATCTGCTAGTCCTCACATCAGATTTTCTCTTAAGGTGAAAATAACCAGTAACTCAGAATTTATGTTTAGCAGCTGTCTTCTTCTACTCCCAGCTAGATAAACGTTGAACATATTTATTAAAATAAGATGTAAATCAATGGGTTTAAGAACCAAGGAAAAAAATCTAGGAGCATAGACAACAGAGCCTGCCTACCCAACCCCACAACAAAAACAAGTAAAGACATTCACAGATAAAATGTGTGCTTATTTCTTCAAAGTTGACACTCACAAGTTTGATATTTAATCTTTTTTGCACTTATAACCACAGAAACAAAACATTTAATCCTATAATTAGTGATGGGGAAACAAGAACATCATTAGCAACTAGAACAAGTGGTGATAGGTAAAGAGTGAGGACCAAGCTTCACCTAACAGACACATGTGTCAGCAGACAGTGGCTTGTTCCATGAGTGCACCACCTCTTTAGCTTATGGAAGCACTGTGATAAAAATTAAGTAGGGGTTAGAGATATAGCTCAGTTGGTAAAGCACTTGCCTAGCAGGCATGACTCCTTGGCTTCAATCCCCAACACTACACAATCCTAGTGTGCTGCTGTAATCCCTACCTCAAAAGGTAGAGGGAAGAGGAATCAGAAACTCAAGGCCATCCTTGCTTATAGAGTGAGTTTGAGACCAGTCTGTAAGTACATGAAAGCCTGTCTCAAAAATTCCCAGATCATACAGAATAATTCTCAATTAGGAGGGTATTTTTGTTTATAATCGTTAAAATCACTTAAATTTTTTAAAGTTGTTTGTTTAGGCTGGGGGTGTAGCTCAGTGATATAGCTTGTACTTAGCATGCCCAAAGCTCTGGGGTTCAATGCCTAACACCAAAAAAGAAAAATAATCTAAAAGATTTTAAAATCCTGTTTGTTCATATAACAAATGCTAGCTTCAGCCACAGACTGGCCAGCAGTTCACACAGCATTTGTCCTCCCCAGCAGCTTGCTGTCTTTNCTGGCCTTCCAAGTGTCTGGCTGTCAAGAGCAGGAATGGGAACAATTTCCATGTTGCACAACACAGTTCAGTGTACTCAAAAAAGGGTGGGGCCTTGGGACTTGCAGCCACTATTTGGAGAAATCTCCAGGGAACATGCTTTTCAAGAGTCAGAAGAGAGAAAAATAAATGGGCCACAAGGTCAAGCTCCAACCTGCTGACTTAGTTCCCTGGCTCTCTACACTCACCAGTGGCCTCACAGCAACACGGGCATAAAAACATGGTTTCTTAACGATCCAAAATGAGGGGGGGGAGAGAGAGAGAGAGAGAGAGAGAGAGAGAGAGACTAAGATGAGTAACATCTTCTGGCACAAATTTACATTATTTATAATGTTTCCTTCTACTGGGACATTCTTTTAAACATAGTCTCTGGAGTTCTAAGAACTAAGAACCATTTGTTCTATCTACTTTCCTCATATCATTTGACTCCAGGACTTTAACTCCTGTATGTTCTATTTTATTCAAGACATACAATCATCTTTTTGAATTGCATAAGATCAAGTACCTAAGGTTGTGAACATTCTAGAACACACAGTTCTCAGCTTAAGAAACTGATGAAAGCTTCAGCGCTGTGAGCCTGTGTAATCTAAGAACCTACTAGGAACTCACACAGGGATTACTTTATTCTTGGAAGGTGTCTACTGCAAAAATGGAGGGACAAAAGACACTAATATAGAGAAGAAACAGCTGGCACCCTCCCATTTTATTCNTTTTTATCATTATAAAAGAAGACATGTTGAACTAAAGGCTTACAGAGTTTTTTTTTTTTTACAAACTATAGATAAGATAAAATAAATGGCTGACTGAAAAAAAAAACGTAGCAGCAAATAGTCATAAAATACCTAAGCTTCTAATTTCAAGATTTGTCCATAGTTTAAAAACAAACAAATAAAAATAGGACCTCACCACGTAGAGACAGGCTGGCTGGGAACTCACTATGAAGATCAGTCTGGCCTTGAACTGACCACCATGCTGGACAGTAAGCTACTGCTCAAACCACAGCACTGAGGTTTCTAAGTGATATTTTACCAGTTCAGAATATACCAAGTGCCTCTCCTAAAGCACTCTTCCCCTTGTGTAAGTCACTGTTCAGTGGTAACTAATGAGAATCTCCTACCTGTCCCCACAGGTCTCACTGAACTCCAAACCAGCTCAATCATTTCTTGTCCCCAGCTGGTCTTTAAGGAAGAGAAAGCTATGTTATATGCCATCCTTGAAATACAAATTAGCATGAGCTAAGGAACTACACAAAAATGATCATCCCAAAAGATAGACTGGGAGGGAATTGTGAGTCCATCGAGATAAACATCTGCCCCCCATAGCCATCCAGAATAACATTGTACATTATGTATTGATATATATTTATGGACCATAATCATCAAGAAGTACCAAGAGGAGAAATTTAACTAAAAGCGCTTGAGTGGTAGACAGAATTAAGACATAGTGATCTACAGTCAAGNTGTGGACCAGTCTGTGCCAGTGGCTCTGGGTAAGAGAATGCATTGCTTTCTAAACACATCCAATCACCATGTAGAAGGTGTATATTAAACCCATGATCCCTTGAGATTTTATTTGAAGTATCTCAAGCCTATGTCATTGAATTATTAAGTGATTTTACCCATGGATTGTTCATGTAAAGCTGATAAAACCCAAAAAAAGATCCTCTACCATTTTAGCCTAATTATACTGACAGGGCTCCATTCTTAGGAAAAGGTCACCCAAACACAGAGCCACCTAGTGGCCAGCACAAGGAGGTTGTTAAATGCCAAGAATACAGGCAGCATGGATGACCTATGCTGGGCAGAAAAAACCTCAACTTCAAGGGGAGAAAACGTGAACTACTCAACTATAAAAATGAACGTACTCCACAGAGTGCACCTTTCACTGTGTCAAGTCAAAGGGAAATTGAAAGAACTGCACACAACTCTCATGCATATATTACATACACACAAAACACACATACATAATTAACTCATACAAACATATACACACAACACCAAACACATACATACACACATAAGACACACACAGAGCACATACACAATATATAACACACATACATAGATAACACTACATACAACACACATTCACTAACAATGCACACATATACACACACAAGAAACGAACACACACATATACACAATACATGAGAGAGAGAAAACCAGAATACTCCCGAGGGCACAGATCTGGCCCTGGGCTCATCACGACAGCATTCATTCCATCTGTGCTGGCTTTTTGCATGTTCCTTAGTGGATTAGTGGATTATATTATTTATATAATCAGAAAATAAATCATTTCAACCAGATCTAGTGGCATACACTTATAAGACCAGTACTGCAAAGGCAGAAGCAGGATAACTGTTATAAGTTGCAGGCCAGCCTGGGCTACAAAGTGGGTTCAAGGATAGGCTGGGCTGCATAGTAAGTAAGGTCTTGTCTCTAAAGAAAAACAAAAATATTTTTTGACAAACCTCTGNAGAACACCAAAACAGATGTGAGAAATTGTAATCAATAGATAAACANGAGCATCAAGTCAGTGCTCTCAAAGTATGAGATAATTCCTATTTCTAACTGTTTATCTTTGTAGACCAAAAGCTTATTTCTGGGACATAACTGAAACACCCCCCTTGTGGTACTTGAGCCACAGGTTTGAGTGGCACCTCTTCCTGGAATACATTATTCTATGTAAAAGGCACAAGGTATCTTTTGTGAAACTTTTAATTTCAAATACAAATTATTAAATTTTTAAAAATTAATTTGTTTTGTATGTGTATGAGTGTTTAGCCTGCATGTATGTCTGTGCACCATGTGTGGTATCTGCAGAGGCCAAAAAGGTGTCAGATCTCCTAGAACTGGANTTATAGGCAGTTGTGAGCCATCATGTAGGTGCTGGGAGTTGAACCTGGGTCCTTTGGAAGAGCAATCACTGTTCTTAGTCACTAAGCCACCTCTCCAGCTCCTTAAATTACTTGAAAGCATATCTAAACTGCAAATGTCATACAAGTAGGAAAGTGAGAGGTGATGCTTTCTCTCTGCTGAGGGAGGAATGGAGCTTTAGAGAGAGCTCCGAGTTTTGCTCAGCTTTGCCACTGAGATGATAAAAGTCTCTTGACCTCTTACCTACTGCTCTTTAAACCTTATCAGCTTTTATGCCTGGGACTTAAAATTACCTGCATGTTGCTATCACATCTATTTTCAAAAAGTCCCCTTGGAAGCAACGAGGACTGTTTTTCCTATTTTTGGACAGAGATAAGCAACACACTTTTGAGACTAATCATAGTCTAGGTTTTATTCTTCTGAATCTGTTGGCCCTCTGTAGAGCATTCTAACTAAATGAATACAGACCTACAAGAAAGCTTGGTATAAATGTTTGGAGTCAAGTCAAGAAATGAATCTTTACATATTAAAAACAATGACCAAAGTTACAAATGATTTTCCTTTAAGTCAGGACTTCCTTATGAATTTGCACATCACAAAAAATGTGTCATATTGTTATCAACTGTTAAAACTAATCCAGTTTCTAGATAAAATGAGGCTTTCAAGGATTCCAAAGAAATGAAACCAAACCTTTAAAATAGACTAAATTAATGGACTGTAGACAACAATCCTCAGGAGAAAGATTCAATTCAGTTAGGAGATATGAGCCAAGTCTTCTAAACCACCAAACAGTAGTTTAATTTTTAATATTCTCAATATTCAAAACAATTTGGGAATGCTGCCATTAAGTACTTACAGATGCTAATAACCCTTTCAGTGCATTTTCTTTCTAAGTCTAAAATTTCTTTGAGTGGTGGTTCCAACTACAGCTACAGTTGGCAGCCACCCATAGAGCAGTGAGGAGGAGACAGGGGGATGGCTTTGTTGCATCCCCCTGCTTTAGTATTCCTCCTACTCTTGGGCTTATCGCTGTCTTTACAATCTTCTGAAATAATATATACATCGCCAATAAAGCAAGCAGCACTTTGGAAATATAGGTGAGATAATCATAATTTTACATGTATTCATTTATGGTTTACTATTTATTTATTTAGTGTGTGTGCATGCATGTGCATGTGTCTGCTACGGCATGTACATGCAGGACAGAGGACAGCTTGTGGGAATTGGTTCTTTCCTTCTTCCATGTCGGTCTCAGGGATCAAACTCAGACCCTCAGACTTGGCAGGTTATTTACTCACTAACCATCTCATTGCTCTTGACTAGTATCTTTGCTTTACATATTTGTTGAACTAACAGGTCAAAGTTCACAAAAGCTGCTAAAAGGCCATTTTGATACTTATGTGGGTTTCTTTTTAAATAAATAATTAATCGCCATAATTTCTTTCACTGGCTGGCCTGAGTCTAAACTTTAATCTGGATTTCTTAGAGGAGAAAGAGAATAAAACCATGACCTTAATCTCATTTTTCTAAATATGTCTAGTATTCCTTTTCATTTCTGTGAAATAAATAGAAAGAGGGAAAAGATGTACATAAATGTGTTCTATACAGCAATCTATACATTGTGAATTCACATTTCATGCCTAGAATTACCTATAATCCACTGAATTAGTCCTATAAATGCTCCTACTAAAGAATTGTTAGGAAAAAATGCTGTCATATGAAAATTTCAATTATCCATAGAAGTCACCTTGAGATTTTTTTTTTAACCATGTTACAGGCTGACACCATGTATTACTTTCAATTTGATATTTTAAAACTTTAAGTCACTCAGTTGATTTACTAAGTGGAAACACAGTAATATGTTAAATAAGTAGAAAATGATTTAAAAAAAAAAAACTAAACTCACTGAGAGACTACACCATGCCATTGAATTCTAGTTTGCTTTCCTTAGAGACTAACAGCCCAGGGGCCTCAGCCCTAGTGACAAAAGATGACTGCTCAGTGTCAGAAAGTATAAACCTGACTTCTGTTGCCTGTAACCATGGNCACTAAGATGAGAACCAAGTGCAAACCACACACACATCTTACCTACAAGTGTGTCTGGTTGCATTTACAACCACCACCTAGACTATCAGGACTGTGGTATCCACACCTCAAGAAACATGCTGTGTATTATTATACTGGGCATACATTACTGAAATAAAAAGTTACATTTCATCAAAATGATGGTGGTGAAGCTACAAGGAGAATGGCATTCGGTGATGATCTCAATGACTGGGGAATGGCACTGTTTAACTCTGTGAACAGAACCAGTGACNCCAAAGTGGGGAGTGGGTCTACGGAACACCTCCGATCCCCAGCTGCTAATTCACCTGACAAACAACCCAATCTTTAAAATAATCCATCTGAGGCCNCTTTAAAAACAATTAGATGTTTAAAAGAGGTCTTGCTCATGTGGTGTGATGGGAGATGGGTGGGTTAATCAGAAGTAAAGGTGTATGAAAACCACTACATGAGTAGACAATGTTTCCCCCCAGAAGACATGGATTAAAAAATGAAAACCTGTGCAGGATATCTCCCTATGATTTATTGGTCATGGAGGCCTCAGAAGCCTCCAAAATGATACAGGCCATAGACATGGCCATTGCTCATGACTGTCCATAGCTAGACATAAAGCTAGAACTGACCTGAAAACTACCTCCTGCTGGCTAGCTTTCATAGTGACAGAAGGTGCTACGGAACCCCTGGGAAGAAAAGTCAGCAATGATCAAATACAGCAGGGAACCCTGAATGGCAAAGGACAAACCTGCCAGGCAAGATATGCCCACTGGTGCAATAGTAGCATTGATTAGGAAGGAACCAATCACTTTCTGGTTAGATTGGAAGCATGCTCCACAGAAGGGAATTTGTGCCTATAAGCCTGGCCAGAAGTCCAGGGCTGGGGATATCATAGGCCCCAGGTGGAAATCTACCACTGTTCTTTTGCTAAATTAACATGTTGTCAAACTGACTTCTAAAAAAAATTATGTTTAAACAAATAGATTAGTGTTGTTCTCAATCCTGGCCAGAGAGGCCTCTTACTGAAGTTGGCAGCAGTTAATGCAGAGAATTGTAGCTGGTCAAAGTTCTGAGACTAAGTGACTGTTGAATGATCAGCCCTAAATGGGACATGTATATCCCCACAAGGCTCAAGAAACACTGAAGAAGNGGGAACAGAAAGAATGCAAGAGCCAAGTAGATGGGGAAGATTCTGCAAAATGTGATCTTCAGGGCATGACATGGTCATTTTATAAAGCCAAGCCATCAAGACCTGTTAGCATTCTAGAAGGCAGCACTAAGAGGCTTCAGTGGGTTACAAAATAAAATAAAAATGAGAGGGCATGAGTGTGGGATAAAGAGGTGTGTAGGTAGAACAGCAGGGAGGAAGAGAAGTAGATATGATAATGATACACTGTATATGCATAAGAGATTGCCAAATAATAAACAAAAGATATCCTGAGAATGCATAAAAATAAAAGGTGTTGTTAATAATCCTTAGAAGATTACAAAAAATTCTTGTCCCTGTAAATAAAAGAGAATTGTCTTGTAAAAAATGGATCAGCTAGGTTAATTATACAACACAATCAATACAAAGAATTGTTTTCTGTTATAAAAGCTTAAGAATCACTTTGGTGTAAACTCTTACCAGGATTTTTTTTTCTTTATGTTGTATTTTTCTTATAAAGTGTGTATGTATGATACTACAGAGTAATGCATATGTCTATATTGTGTGATACTACAGAGTAATGCATATGTCTATATTACTACTTTTCTAATTTTTCAACCAATCACATCTTAAATCCTTGATAAAGAACCATATATACTTTTGGCAAATATATTGTCATTGCAATAAATCATTTATTTGCAAGTCAAGTATTAAGACAAGCAGCATAAAAATGATAAAAATGGGTAAAAGAACAAACACACGTGCAGGCTCTTAACTCATAACTTTCTGTTTCTCAAGAGTCTAGAAGACTTTAAAGGATAGAAGGAAAGGAAGGTGTTTATCTCTGACTCTGTCTCTTTCTGTCTCTCTCTGTGTCTCTGTGTCTCTCGCCTCCCCCTCTTCTTTTTTCTTTCCCCTCCCCCTCCTGCCTGCTTCCAACAAAGCCAAGGGCCACAGAAGTCTTAGGCTTCCATGTTTCAGAAATATGAATTGTTTTGGACCCTAGGAAACAACTGAGCCACAGGAGCAAGTGCTGTTTT
>LZPO01027676.1:73830-84458 GCA_001675575.1 Neotoma lepida
ATTTATATGTATTTTACTTATATATTTGATTCCTTTATATATTACATTTTTTAAAGCCAATCATTTTCCTATATGCATTTTAAAATCATCTCATGAACCTCTGTAAAGACCTCATTAGTGGTCTGCACAATGCCATGGTAGTCCATGTTTAATGGCCTCAAATGGATGTACACACATAAAAGACGGAGGATGTCTCACTTGAGGCTTTGCTTTTTGCCTGAAGAACTGCAGTGCTTCTGAATCCTACGAAACAACTTGTCTAGTGACTTTCAGATGGGGCAGGAAAACTAGAGGCTGATGGCAAGCTTCATTCCAGTGTTATTTACATATGTTGGTAAAAGACTCCTGGTAGATTCAGGTAGTGGACACAATGTTCACTGTCTTGGTCTGTACACATTCTTCCCTATGTCTCTAAGGACACATTAGCGAGCAGACAGGGGAGACTAGTGATTGGAGGCCATTTCTGCACTGTAATCCAGCTCACTCTCAAATCTACACTGATTTTCCCAATATTACTTATTCATCCCAAAATAGTTTCCTGGAAATTAACATTTGTAGAACTCAATGAAATCCAGGATAAGTAAAAGGGCTCTTTGGGGGAAAATGGAAATGATAGTGACAAATTCAAAACTGCATTAAGCAGAAATAGAAACAGTGGACAAAATATCCATGTGTTAGGAAATCCATACAATCAGGAAGCAATTAACAACTTTGATCAAAGGCTACTAAGTCAGCAGGCACTACATCTTGTACTTTCTGTGGTCCATAAACAATTGACATCCCTGTGTGAATAATGAATGCAGACAGAAAGCTGACTACACATTAGTAAGTTAAAGGACTCAGCCTCTTGGCACTCAGCAGAAAGGCCACAGAAGGTATCCTTGAAGCAGGGGATGTCAAAGACTCTCAGTGCTGAATAGGAACACTGAGAGCTGAGGAAATCATAATAATCCCAATATCTGACTATAAAAATAGCAATACCTTAAAGAAACCAACAGGCTAGCATGGGCTCAGGATACAGCCATTTCAGGGAAATCAAATAAGTTTTCTAATTTATTTGAGGTATTTGTTAATTTAATCCGGTCACATTTTAAATATTCTTTTAAAAATATTTTATAGCTCTACCACTTACTGTCCATGATAGACTGAATTATATTGCATGTTATTTTCTAACAGATGTAAAAATCTAATAAGAAAATGTCTGATTTGACACTCACCAGAATTAGGTGAGTATTTATAATATCTTAGAATACTACAGATTTAAGTTTTAAGATATAAATACAAATAAGGATATATTGTTATGCTGAGATGTCAAAGGTTCAAAGTTTTAACATGGACAAATAGAGTTGTGATAAACTGATAAAATACTGACTACTTACTATTCAGTCACAAGCTCAAGATTTTAAATTTCCTTTTGTTGTCTTCTAAATGTAGACTTAAAGGTTGCTTTTCACTAGGATGAAACATTAATCAGGCTCTCTAGACATAGAAAAAAAACGTTTATTTTTTTTAACCCAAAGCCTTTGCTATGACACCAAGATGTAAATCTGTTCCAGCTGTTTTACAGATGCCTGGTAACTGCTTTTTCTACAATGTGGATTTCAATACAATGGTAATGCTAATATAGCTAAAACTTTTGTTCTCTTCCATAAACTAAAATTTATGTAAGTTTCAAGGAATCAGAGTCATAAGGCTTGGATCTACCTGTCACAGGTCAAACAAAAAACTTCCAAATGTAAGATTGTTTTCTTTAAGTTCCTAAATTTTAACTTCTGTCCCTAGTCTATATCTCAGCAGATTTCCACTTGGCTGACAGACACACTATCCAAGGAGCACCTGCAAACTGCAAGCTGCTGAGCTCTGGACTTACTAAAAACTGATGTGACCCAGTCCAACCGATGTTACTGCTCCCTGCCCCTTCACCAGGATCAACTAATCAGATGCTTCTGATAAATGCCCCTTTGCCCAGCCTTTGACTAGCCTTTCAGCCTTCCTGGACCCTGGCAATTGATGCCCCATTTTAGCTGGAAGCAACTACAGAAGAAAATGCATCGTCCATTCTCCCATAATAGATTAAAAAAGGCTAAGGCAAAAAGGAAACTCTCAGACATAGGGGAAAAATGGCTACCTATAATGTCAATTAACATACCAAAAAAATGAGCTGAGATTTATCAACAGATAGATACATTAACTAAAATAGTTCTATGATATGATAGGACACTTGACCTGCTTTATGCAGAACAAAGATATATTACCCATCATAGGGTCTTTGGCCCTTCTGCCTTATATTAATTACTGTTGATTCTTACATCATTGATACAATAACTAGATAATAATTCTTGTTTGGGTACCATTAAACTGATAGTTATTAGATCCATATGTAAACTGGTACTCATCATAAAGTCAAGGATTTGACCCAGGATATAACTTCAGGTTAACCCAAGTAAATATATATACAATCTCTTCTCTGATGATATATTAAGTAAGCAAACTAACTCCTAGAGAATNTCCTATACATCTTACCCCAGTCAGTGTTGTAAATTCTACTCAGGTTGTGACATATAGATAGCACAATGACAGAATATGTACGAGTGTGTATGAAGCCCAGGGTTTGACCCCTAGCATTGTAGATAGATAGATAGATGATAGATAGATAGATAGATAGATAGATAGATAGATAAGAGATAGGCCAATGATTGGTTGATTGATAGGTAAATATTGATAATAGATGATAGATAAATATAGATAGTTGATAGATATGAGTGATAGACATGATAGATGATAGATAGATAGATAGATAGATAGATAGATAGATAGATAGATAGATAGATAGATAGATAGATAGAGATAGATGATACATAGATACATACACTGATTCATGAAAACCACCTGCCTCTGAAATTTTATAAATGTGTAATATCACTGCTGTCACTCAGCAAGTTTATTTGGACTCAAACATGGTGGATATCTCAAATTATGTGCGCTTCAAGAGTTACTCACCCTCTTTAGAAAAAGCTACTGCAAAAGTCAATCCCTTCCAGGAGACACTCTAAGCTTGTCAAGGTGATCTGGATGTAAATGTTCAGTGGGTAATTAATTTAGGGCATCATGTAATTTTTGGTATTTTGCTTTATAAAATTTTCACAGGGAAAAGCATTATCCTTGTGATCAAAGGCCAATCTCTTTACAATGAACATGTCACAGTGCTGGAGCTCTGCAGGGATCTGCAATGTTTTCATGCGGGAAATGTTGGGATACATCCTACAGTTACAGTCCTCAAAGTTTATAGAGGCAGCTTCCAGGGGATTACACAGTTAGTAGGCTGTTCTCCTATGCTTTAATACTGGCTTTCTAATTATACTCATAATATTAATATTATCATAAAGTGCAATGATGTACTGAAAAGCNCTATATTATTTCCTATTGAATGTTGAATTTTACAACAAATAAGAAGGCTTGCTGATGCATCCTTTAATCTTCATTTATTTGACAAGTATTAATTACATGCCTACTGTGTGTCAGGGACCCTTCAGCAAGAGCTGCTCTCAGCATTGAGTAGATAAACCAAGTCCTCCTCCTCCTCCTATTCAACTTCATTGTGCATGGAGAAGGCAGAGCATAATGAAACAATATGTTGAGGTAATGTGCATAAATCAGATATACAGAGACAGATGGAGGGGCAACAGTTAGCATATATGAAAGGCTTTAAATAGGGAAGACAGGGCAGACCATGTTGATGACAACTGGAGTAGAGACTGTAAGGAAATGAAAAGGGAGACCATGTGCTATTGATAGGAAGCATATCCCAGGTGGAGGAAATTATAAACTGAAAAACCAGAAGGTAAAGGCATGCTTTTCAGGCTCAAACAAGAACAGTGAGGTGATGTGACTGGACTACAGGAGGGACAAAATGTCAGAAGATGAGATCAAAGAGGACAGACAGATACAGCCTGGCTGAGCTCAAGGACTGTGGTAAGAACTTCGAGTTTCATTCTGAATAAGAGGTGGAGCAATCCAAGATTGCATGGAAATGACATGAGCTGACTCTGTTCTCAAAGGATTAGTAATGTGGCTGTGTGATGAGTAAACCACAAGAGGGAAAACAGAAANCCTTTCAAGGCCACTCTGATGATTGAGGCAACAGACCAAGATGGCACCTGTGTAGGAGACAGAAAGTGCTGAGACTAGTCAAGTTTTGAAATAGAGATGAATACATTTGCAGATAGACTGTGGAATGTAAGAGCAACCAAGCTGGGAAAGATGACTCTAAACTGTGTGCCCTGAGCAAATGGAAAAATATAATAGGATAATCAATGTGTCAACATCCTGATTTCCTGAACATGTGTCCTATTTATACTCAAAACAAGGGCAAAAAAACATCCAACATTGTACAGACTTTCCTCTCTGATCTCTTTGAATTCTTAGACACTTTTGCAACTCATGGTTCTGTTTTTCTATCTTTATCTCAGCAAAGGTACAGAATAACACACACAGAAATGTCATAGTAAGTCTGTCACCCTGAGTCAGTAAGCAAAAAATCTGTTAAATAAAAAGTCCAGAGTCCACCATGAAACATCCATGAGGCTCCTTTTTATATGTCTGAACCTGTAGATTAAAAGCAGTGCATTCAAAGCAGTGCAGCAGGCAGGCTAGAGTAGCACAGCACTCGTTCTGAAAGTGTCTGTCTGAGGAACAGAGGCTGCCAACTCCTTAAGTCTCTCTAAAGGAAATCAGATAGTCCATGTCACCATGAGGAGAAATAGCAGTGTTTTTAGTAGGGAAAGAAGTTGTGCTCTTCCCACTCAGAGACTCCTGCTGGTCATCACCCGTTGAAGACAAACCAATGTGTAGGACAATGACAATGTAAGAGTGGGAGGCTATTCAGTGCTAGGAGTCAGGGGACCTCCTTCTGCTTGTTACCTATCCATGTCTGTCAGTAAGGAAAAGCCAGAGGATACTGGGGTCATGACGAGGAGCGACAAGCCTCGCCGTCTCTCCCAGCATTCCCAAAGTGGGGTCTATAGATTGCTAAGCACCTACAATGCTTGAGAAGGAAAAACAATATTCTCCAATCATCCAAATACTAGGCATGCTCTGTTCTACATTCCTCCTACAGAGATTAATAATGCTCCTTCATTGAAAATTTTGCCATGTTTAATGGCAATTAANTGATTAACTGCTTAACTAGTGTTTTCCACAGTTGTTCCACCAGTAGGTATAAAGAAAGATCTTAATTAGGACAAGGAGAAAAGGCAGCCATTTATAGACACCCTATGGGAAAACTGCCAAAGCTTGGTACACACATTGAAGCTCGCCCTCACATTGAATGAATGTGAGGGAGAGTTAAATAGCACAGATGACTTTGGGTACAATACTAATGACCAGGAAAGGGAGGAAATTGCATATTAAAATAACTTCATAATTTAAAAAGTTATTTTCTTTCATTTTTATGAGTCAGGCATGCATTGACTAGCTGCTGTGTTCTGTTCTATACAAACTGCACTCAGAACAAAACAGTGAGTGAAAGCAATCTATCTAAGCCATCATAAAGAGTACTCTAGTGAGCAGGGGACCATGATTCAGAAGCACCAACACTTAAGGTGTTTGGGAGCATACAAAATCTTCTCCAAGAGTATGTTCCAAGGGCAAGCAAGAAGTGAGGTGTGCATTTTGGCCATGTGAAGGATTGTTCAGACATGGAGTGGAAGAAGAACCCAGAGCGGGTGTCAGCAAGGAAACGGAAAGAAACATAGGGCCAGGGTGATTCCTCAGCTGGCAAAGTATCTACAAGGACCTGAGTGAAACATTTACAAATAAAATGTTGGATGTGTAGAGCATGCTTGTAATCTTAGCACTGGAGAGGTCTGGAGAGGTGGAGACAGGTGAGTCCCCAGGGTGCACCAGCCATTCAACCCTTTGACCTCAGTAAATTCCAGACCCTCCAAAGACAAGATGCATGTACACACACACACACATACACACACACACACACACACACGTGCACATGTACATACATATATATACATATGCATATCCACATGCAAAAGAAACACATGTGTGAGCTCAATACACCTGATGAAGGCTCCACCAACCACTGTGTGCTGTGTCCGCCTGTTCTCACAGGAGAGGCACAAGTATTTCCAAAGGGATCTAGCACTCTCAAATCAAAAAATTCCTCTATTCCAGAGTGCCAAACAAACAATGTGGCAAAAAAGACAGGGGTCATTCTGAGCTCCCTTTCATATTTTAAAAGTATAATTGATCTTTTCTCCTATACACATAAAGCTGAAAACCACAGATCTGGTGGAGACCAGTGAACAGGATATGGTGATGTAAATGAAAAATGTCTTCCATAGGCTCCCATATTTGAACCCCTGGTCCAGCTGACAGCATTGTTTAGGGAGGTTGTGAAACCTTCAGGAAGTTCAGGGGTTTGTCATTTGTGCAGGCTGTGACAGTTCACAGCCTCATCCTACATCCTGTTTTCTCTCTGCTTTCTGTGTGTGATCATGGAATTGTGATCAGCCAGCTTTCTACCCTCGCTGCCTTGTCCTGCCTGCCGTTCCCACCATTACAGACTTTAAGGCCTAGGAACCATAAACCAAAATAAACCCCTTCTTCCTTGAGGTGCTTTTGGTCAGAGTGACTTATCCCAGAGACAGAATGGTAATGAATGCAAATGCTAGAGAAAATTGCTACTCTATGGAGGTTTGAAAAATTCTAGAATTTGAAGTCAGAGCCTCATCCTTAAATACCTGAGATTTTTGAATGACTTCTCAACTCTACAGTGTTTCTCAAGTGATTGGGATATACTTCTGAACACTAGAATTTCTGACGACACCTCTGAAAGAATTACAGATGTAAATATTCAGCACATGGTTCACACCTAAGGCCCCAGCTCCCAGAGGAGGCTGAAAGCAGCAGGATCAGAAGTTCTGGGGATGGGGGCTCCATATGGAGAACATGTCTGAACACATTAACAAAAGACATGCATGATCTAATTATCACGTTGATGAAGCTGGAACTCTTTTCTTTGGGTAACCATACATTGCCCTTGCTTACCCTTCACTCTGACTTGAGTTAAAAACTCCTGCCTTGTAGGCTATGATGACACCACATCCTAATCCCTGTACTTGGGAAGTAGAGGCAAGAAAAGTTCAAGGTCTGCTTTGGCTGTATGAGACCCTACGCACTCCCTCAAAAAAAAAAAAGCAGAAAAATACACAGACTCAGAGAGATAGAAAGAGAAGATGAATCTCTCTCCTGTGGTGACCCTGAGGCTCAGTGGTTGAGTAATGTAGCATGTGGGACATCCTGAATTCCAGTTCAAACACCAAAAGGTTTTAGAAAAGAAACCCTTCCTGCCTCAGACATGTTGTCAAACAGAAGGCAGTTCTTGAACTCATTAACATTATTTGCTAGCACCCACTCGCCGTGATATACCTGTTACACACTAGTGAGAATTTAAGAGCTCAAAATTCAGATGTGATTGTTCAAAAGACACAAGCACACACTCATAAAAGCCAGGGTTAAGCAAACTGTAGGTGGAGGTGCTTAGCTGGGGACAACAAACTTCTGAGTCATTTCTTCACTTGGATAGCCTTCTCCCAAATGGCAAGATCCTACATGAAGGGTCATTCAGACACCCAACTCACACATGTTTATAGTATTTATGAAGCTGTCTTTCCCTTTCTGCAAAGACGGCTCCAAACAAGGGATTTTCCATCTTAAACACAACTTGACATGGATCAGATTACAGCTGGTACAAGAAAAATGCAAGCAAATTTACTTTTGCGTGGTTGAGTCCAGAAATTAATTCTTCTCTGAAACTGCTCTACCATTAGAATTCCTTCAGGCAAGAAGAAAAGCTAATTTTTGCCTTTGGCCTATGGCCCCATGGATATCAGCGACTAGACCGATTATCTGCTGTGATCACTGGTCTTAGCATAAAACACAATCTTTGGCAACTTGGCAACCTAATAGGTATCCAATATACACCTGGGAGATGAGTGAGCAGTCTAGAAAGAAGCATGATGCCCAAGGACATTTGGCGTAGAAATTGTGCTAATGAGTGAAACAACCCTTGTTGGCAACAGAAAAATATGTTCATTGAAGTCTTTACCTGTATACTGTCTCATATATGTTGTGTG
This sequence comes from Neotoma lepida, assembly GCA_001675575.1. NCBI lineage: Eukaryota > Metazoa > Chordata > Mammalia > Rodentia > Cricetidae > Neotoma > Neotoma lepida. Next base: position 81,981 of record LZPO01027676.1, read on the forward strand.
TGTGTGTGTGCGCGCGTGTGTGTGTGTGTGTGTGTGTGTGTGTGTGTAGTCTGTATATATGTATGTATATGTATGTATATATATGTTGTTTGTTGAGATAGGGTCATACTATGTGGGCCTGTCTGGTCTTGACTCATAAGGTAATCCTCCGGCCTCCACCCACTGAGTGCCAGGATTACAAGTATGTACCACTGTGATGAACTTCTCAAGCAATTATTAAAATGAAGTAAGGGTTATCGATCCTTAAGAATAACTGGAATCATGTTAATTATTGCTTATGCAAAGAACAGAAGGACTAGAAGAAAAGATGATTTCCACGTATTTCAATCTTGCCCTCCTAGGGCCTTCTGGGAGATATTTATATAGTTAGGTCTGGGCTGATCCATGCCAAAAATATAGTATTGAAATGGCAAAATCACAATAGCTGCTACATCATAAATCAAGCTTCTTAGCTGAAGCATCCCCATTCACAAAGGAGAGCCCACTTAGTAACCCAAGGGAGATAAAAGCATTATGTTAAGAAGGATACAGAGCCTTAATGGAAAAAGCAGGGAATCAAAGAAAATACCATTTAGAGGAAAACAAAAACAAACAAAAACAAAACCAACCAACAAACAAAAAACTGAAACTTGTGACAAAGGAACATTCTTTGAAAAAAAAAGTACAAATAACTCCTTTTAAAATTTATCTTGTGTAAATGAGTCTTCTGCCTGCTTGTATGTATGTACACCTCATGTCTGCCAATTGCCCAGGAAGCCAGAAGAGGACACTGGATCATGTAGAACTGGAGTTACAGATGGTTGTGAGCAGCCATGTGGGTTCTGGAATTGAACTTGGGTCCTCTACAAGCATAGTCATTGCTCTGAACTGCTGATTTATGTCTCCACCCCTCCCCCCAAAGAATATTCTTAAATATATGTAAATAAACATTTTATATTGTCCCCAGTCTTTCAAAATAAGGGATATCTTTTATAAGCAAAATTGTTTTTAATAAAGTTGGAAAACAACATCAATAACAATATAAGATATTGAGTAAACACTACCAGCTATGTCTTCATTCATGGAAAGAGCTGAAATCACGCAGGTTGGGGAGACCAAGACACAATGTCAAATGTCTCAGTTTTAAAGTGTCCTTGAAATATTTACTGAGAAAAGCCTTTTAACAAACACAAAGTGATTGGGAAAAGTGGAGATCACCATGTTAAGCAAAATAAGCCAGACTGGGAAAGAAAATATTTACTGCACATCGCCACTCACATGTGGTGGAACCTAGTTAAATATGTAATAATATAAAGATACCAAAGTGGAAGAGAGACTGAGTGAGCACAGAGGATAGGGGCTAAAGAGAAAGGAGGGAGAAATGTATAAACTCAATTTAAATGTTAGTAATATTAAATATGTTATAAGTAAATATAAGTATGTATTATATGAATGTATAAAGAGAGCTAGGTGGGGATAGGAATGGGTCATGAGATGGAGTAAGGTGTAGGAAAAATATGAGCAAGATAGAATGAAATATATATATATACACATATGAAAATATCATAATGAACCTCATTATTTTGTACAGTAAAAAAATGCAATGTTACCAACTTTAAAAGTTTTGTAGGTTGCAAAGTTACCCACTTCACCAATTATATCACATGTTTTTGCTGAAATGAAGTCTAGTATCCACTTTGAAAACAAATGATCATCAGCTTCCTGGGTCTGAAGTCCTGATCCTGCTAACTGAGCTGTAATATATTCTAATTGATTCCTCGTCATGGCTTCCCATCTCAGGAAATGACAGGACCATCTCCCCATGCTCTCAGAACATAAATCCATTTGTGTAACAGGGTGTATAAACAAAAGACAAAACGTTCTCCCTCTTCCCACACACCATTCAACATCTAGGACACCAGAGCCTCCACCGGATACCAGCTGGTCTCATCCAATTCAATTCAACATAGTCTACCTGATACAGCATCAAATTATACAGTTTGAGTGCTCAATTCTATAAGCAGGTCTCTCACATACAGGTCATAGGTTATAATCCTTAATTCTGGTCAATGAGCTATACATTAGGGTTCCTTATACTGCACATTCTAAACCCACTCAGAGAAACATATTTGATATGATAGCTCAATTATAAAAGATATTACCTCACCACAGATACAGATGAAAAATTCAATGGAGAGATGCATGGGGTGGGTTGGAATAAGGGAGAAGGTGCTTCTGTGTGTGCTATTCACCCTAGGCACCTCAGCATGACCAGCTATTCAGGCCTCCAAACCATGGTCTTTAGGTGCTCATGGAGGATTCATCACATAGANGTGATTGGCCCTTTGCCTCTCCCTAGAGTCTTGGAGAGAGCTGAAGTCCCAACCTTCCAACCCCACCTCTATCTTTCAGGTACCTAATCCCTGACCACTAGTCAACATAGAGACAGAAAGGAATCAAGCCACTTCAAACGAATGTAAGAAGAAACTGGGACTAAGA
>LZPO01027676.1:85048-97833 GCA_001675575.1 Neotoma lepida
TGCTTCCTACCACCTTCACTGCCACCTCCAAGCCACCACCTGTCATCTCCCATCTGGAGAGATGACTCAGGTCAGGCTCTTCCCCTTATCCATCTGCAATTCACATTCCACATTATTCCTTTGAAAAGCAAAGGAGACTGTGCTACTCTACTGCAATGCCACATGCTGCTCAAAAGAACCTGCAAAGTCCTCAATGTGTACTATAAGAGTGTCTAAAGTATGTCATCTGTATGTGAAATCAGCAGTCTCCTGTCAACACTCTTTTCTCTTGCTACTCCAGCTGTACTCTCATCTGTAACATTTATANTTGACTTTTTAATGCATGTTCCCCAGACATTCAGCTGCCTCTCATCTATCTCCTTTGTCCTAAGATGTGATGGTCCCTTTGACCAGTGCAATCTCCACGTACCAATCTGTTGAACACAGCTCCCACAGCCATGGCTACCTGGAACCAACCTTCACCTGCTGTATTTTCCTTCACAGCATTTAATCCATCTGACATACTCTCCACAAGAGAGTGATTCGAAATGAACATAAGACATTATCTCTTTGTTGCTGAGTCTCCCACGTGATTGATACACACCCTGGCACATTGTAGACTAAATATTCACTAGGATAACATTCTCTAACAATATATTGACAGGCCCTGAAGATCTGAGACCCAGAGCACACCCCTGTAACAAATACTTGCTTTCTGGAAGGGTACTTTAAGACATGGGGCCTCATAAAGAGTCTAAAATTATTGTGAAGATTAAATCCATGAAAGGAATTATAGAGCCAGTCTCCTTTTGGCTCACTCTTTGCTTGCTGGCTGAGATGCAGAGCTGTGGTCTGCTCACATACTCACCATTCCCTACTGCCTCACGCCAGGCTCCAAAGTAATGGGAATGAAACCCTTGACACAGTGAGTTAAGATAAACTTTTCGTCTTTACAAGCTGATTATCTCAGGCATGTGTTACAGTGACTGGATGCTAGCACGCAGCCCTCCCCAGATGTGAGATCACCTCTGGGAGTCCGCTTTCTTGGGAAAAGCTGCCTAAGATGTCATGAATGGCAAAGCACTGTAAGCAGGCTGGAAGAGAGCTGAGAAATGATGCTTTCCACTCACCCCATCTCCAAACACNCAGCCCACTGCTCTTCACATTGGAAGCCCTCAATAATAAATGACCATCTTCATTTTATCTCACTGGAGAAGAATAAGGAAGATGACATTTCCTCATAACTTGAGCTTATTCAGTTGGACGAAGGGAGAGGGTCACTGTAGCAGGAGCAGGGGACTCTTCAAATTCTCACAAAACAATTTCCTGGCTATGCGTTTCATAGAAGGTCTTCATTTCAGACATGTGAGAAGAAATGNGTGGAGGAAAGACTCCTAAGAGTATGCTATTTTTAATTTATTTGGTAAGAATGGCTATTTTCTTCCCCTCTGTATCTCTTGCACCACCCAAATGTCATGTTTGCATGCACGGGCTGTCTGGAGGTTATCAGAGGCACTGTGAGGTGAGAGGGATGAGTCACATGCTCATCTCACATGCTGATACCACTGGTGTGTGTGTGTGTGTGTGTGTGTGTGTGTGTGTGTGTGTTTTCAAGCTTTGTGACCTAGAAAAGAGAGGCATGGTATGAATGATGCACAGGCTCAGGAACAGAGGGCGTCATTGGGCTATTTATACCTCCAGGAAGGAAAAAATGAGCACGGGGGCAATGATTATATACTCCAAGGACTGGGTATGCAGAGATCACCTGGAATAAGCAGTAAACACAGCAAGGCATCAGTGGCAGAGGGAGATAAAGGGGGAACAGTGTCTTCACACTCTTTGCTTCTTCCAAAATCATTCACTTTCAAATGATCTCATATTAATCCCTTGCTGTTTTTCAGAGCACCCCAAATCTGAGCCCAAAGCTCAGATGCCCACATGGCAAAGAACCTTCATTCCACACATTGCACACCAACATTTGGCTACAACCTGCAACCATTTGGGTATGGAGGAAGTCTTTGGGAAATGATNTCAATTTTGCAAAATTCCTTGGAAAAGCCTCATACATATTTTTTTGGTTCTTGTGTGTGTTTGTGTATGTAGGTGTGTACATGTGTGTGTGATTTAAGTCAAAAGGGTAAGAAATGAGATCTACACAGAATGGTAACGTTCTNAAGAGGAGTGTGTTTTCCAGGGTAGAGGCTATGTTTCTCATAAAGGGTGAAATAGCTTCAGCATGAGGCAGGAGACAAGGATAGCATCCCTTCCTCGCATTAAAGATCAAGAACAAGAAAGTAATTCTTTGGAATGTATGGTCATTTATTTTGTAAACATGTAATCCAGTCTAGGTGTTTTAAAACACTATTTTTGGTTTTGATTTCAAGGTAGGTGGTGATTAGGGGTCTCTAAGTGGAACTTCCTTCTGAAGTAATTGCGGTAACACACATGGATGTGAGGGAAANCACTCTCATTGTGAGCCTTCAGGTGCTTGTAGCTGTTGTTACTGCAAGTACCTTAACCTAGAACTAGACATGTGTTCAAATTTAGCTAGGATTCTATGCCACACACAGGAAGTTTGAAATGAAATTACATTCAATAAATATAATTTTGGCNGGCAATATTGAGGATTGAACCTATGGCCTCATGAATCATAGGCAAGTGCTCTACCATTGAGCTAAACCCCCAGTCCACATTCAAAACTTTAAAAGACATTTTAATATGAAATACATAGTATGGTTGGTAATCAATGATAAATTCTTGTCTTGGTCTAAAACTACTTATATGAATATATATTCTAAAATTCAGCATCAAGTAACAGATTGCAAGCACTTCAATATTTAACAACAAAAAAAATGAGAACTGAGGAGCACGAGAAAGGGTCTCCGAGTTGGGAAAGGCCATCCAGGTAGTGTTAACCTAGGAAAAGAAAAGGAATAAGATGACAGAGCCATTGCAAAGAATGAAAGTGGGTGTGGTGAAGCTCCAGACACCAGAGAGGCCTCAGTGGCCGTGGTGAAGAGCTCTGATGTCTGCCACAGACCCCTACAAACACTATTCAAGATGTGGNCTGTGANGAGGTACTTTCTTCACCCACTCTGCACCTGGTTAATCCCATTTACCCACCAGATCCAGATCAAGTCCTGCCTACTTGGTGACCCTTCCACCTCTCCAAGTACTCCGTATGCCTCAGGAAAATCTTTTATTATTTATTCAAACCTGAGGATTGAACCTAAGGTCTTACACACACTAGAAAAACTGTACCAAAGAGCTAGATCCACAGCCTTTAATCTTTCAGTTCATAACTATGCTGCAGATTGAACTACTCCATGGCACTTACATATATATTCCTGCAATTTTTATCTCAACTATGTTCTATTTTCCTTTAATCATTATTACTTATATTTTTATATTTTCATAATGGATCTCAGTAGCAAAGTCTTGAAAATACCATTACTGTTGGATAGTTCAAGAAATAGGATCTAATGTTTTTAGGTCAAGACGAGGTCTCATCTATCCCAGGATGGCCTTGAACTCCTGATCCTCCTACCTCTGTTTCCCAAGTGCTGGGATAATCACACCAAGCTTGAATCAGATCCATTTATAACAAATAATTCAATTTTAGTTTATTCATAAACTATGCTTTTATTCATAAAACATCGTAAATATTGCCCCNAACTGGTCATTTCTCCTTCTCTTGGGCTATAAATAATGTAGGGTGAGATAGGCTGAATCATTCTTCTATCATGNTGTTGCACATTGATGACAGGTCCAAAAGAAAATTTACTGTGTCTGACAGAAAACCCCTAGTTCTACATCCCAGAAGCAGAAAGGAAAGAANCTAATCTCCCTGTAATTGGGGCAGATAGCATTCCTCACTCTCATGGTCATAAAGATATCACAAGGAAGATAAGGATCCTCTCAAACAATTGGCTGTTGAAACAGATTCTCCCACCAAGCAAACCTGGCCTTCCTTAAGACCCTTAATCTCAGATGACGGTTGCAAACACCATTTGTAAAAGGTTGTGGACATGATATGGCTTTTTGAAGAAAAAACTTATTTATAAAGAAACTGAAGGGCTGGGGAAGTGNTTTAGTCTTAGGTCATAAAGCTTTTGCCTCACAAACATGAGAAGTTGAATTCAGATCTCCACCACCAGCATAGAAGCCGGTGCCAAGGATGTAGAGACAGACAGGTCCCTGACTCTCATNAGCCAGCTGGTCTAGTCAAGTTGGTGATATACAGGTTTAATGAGAGCCCCTCTCCAACAATACAGTGGACAGCAATGGAAAAAGACCTGATGTTGATCACTGACAATGTGCACATATATGCACACTCGGGAACAGGTACATGTACCACAGTAGGGAGGGAAGGAGTGAAGGAAGGAAGGGAGGGAGAGAGGGAGGGAGGGAGAAGGAGAGAAGGGAATGCATGGGATGGGAAGGGAGGAAGGAACTCTGGAAAACACGGGCCCAGGCAAGACCTTTACCTTAAGTGATCCAATGAAATGATAAAAGAGTTAGAGTAGATTCTGCTAACCAGCCTGATGCCAGCTTATCTGGGCTAAGCTGTGACTGTAAATTGGTTCTCTATGAAGTCTTTCTGGAGTAAGCCCCAAGCAACCTGTGGGATCATTGAATTGCCTACCAACTCCTTTGCCCTCCTAAATTATTTTGGGATTGAAGTCTTTTGGAGGTCAATATCTAAAACAAATCCTAGCAGTTCCATGTCCTGCATTGAACACATCAGGGTAGCTTTTCATACTCTGTCACAAACGTGCAGCTCTCCCACACTCATTCCAGTCAAGACTTAATTAGATTCCTTTGGAAATTACACCCTACAGTGATTTCTGTAAATTTCCTTATTTTTATATGGTGCATGGATATAATCAACCAGAAGGAATGTTAGTAAGAAAATTAAATATTGATTTAAATGGGTAAAATAGGCAAAGAAATCATCTTTCATGTAGAGTTCATTTAGCAAAATAAAAATACTCAGCCATCACAAAGCAAAAATCTCTTTGGTAGTGCTAACTCTCTGGGCCTACATTTTCCAGACTGATCTGTGCAACATCCTGCCAGTCTGACATGGAAAATGTGCCTGTGGGTGGGTCTGGGGAGGGTAGCGCATTTTCTTTTTTAAAGTCCTAATTGGAAACAGATAGTTAAACAATACAATAAACTTCCTGTCCTCTACAGATATTTTGAATTTATGCGTTGCAGAACTATAAGGTACAAGGGAGCAGTAATTAGCTTGGAAGGAAAAACTTCACAGACCTCCTTTTCNCCCACAGCCTGAAAAAAAACTATTAATCAAAATATTTTGTCCCAGGAGATAAGTACTTACCAGTGTCAAAGATCTGAGTCTTTTCAAGTAGACTAAGTCACATGTCAAATGGAGTTTTTATTTGATTTCCTCCAAATGTTGCTGTAGAAACTTAAAAATTTTTGAGATAGTGATTTTTTTTTCCCTTCCCAAATGATAAGAACCAATACAGTGAGTATATAAACTCCCATTCAGGATTCTCTGCCTTCTATGTTGACTAGAAGTCAATACAAGTAGGTAAAACTTGTAGAATACCATCTATAATAAATACTTAGACCAAAAGAAGTTTATAGAGGTTTTCTATCAAAGTTTAGATCTCTCCAATAATTTCTTTCGTGATTTCATTCTCCTCCTTCCCAAGCTAAGAGCCTTTAGGGATCTGCTACCCTTTCTGTAAACAACTATAGAAAACTTGTATTTTAAATGTAAGTGAGGATTTCATTCTTCTCCCTTTTGAAACTAACTAATAGAACATATTAAGTGTGGAGAAAACTCCAAGAATCNTGGGTGTGGCTCAATAAGGACCAGTAGCTGTTTGACAGAAGGAAACAAGGCACATCTCTGACAGGTAGCCATATCCTGTGAAGGAGGCTAAGAGTGCCACCCACAACTTGGATGATAAAGATACCATGACAGAAAGTCCCCTAACTCCAGCATGCAAGATTGCAGTTTATGTCTGNACACACACCATCTTTATTCCAGCTAGATTCCTCATTANTTTTTTAGATGAATGACTGTTGAAACATATTTCCCCATATTACTAAATTATTCAGTGTAATGTCAACATCTGAAAATGATTGTATGTAATTACATGACCTAGGAATGCAGAGACTCATGCTTAGCTTACAATAGAGATTAACTGCCATGGCAACTCCACATTAACATTATACATAGAAACTTCTGGAAGGAAGTGACTGACGGCATTATAGCCTCATAGTAAAGGCAAAAAAGCTAGCTGCACCCAAGATTAATCCAAAGTTTAGGAGGCTGGACACCTAACAGTCAGGAAGCTCCTTGAAAAATGAAAAAATNAGTAGTCATCTTGATGAACTCTACAGAAAAGGAACTTAATTACTTCTAGCAACAATGTCTTTATAGNCCAGAACAGGAAGACTTCTTCACTAGGCAGGATCACACCTACCAGAGACCCAAGAGAAACCTTAGCCTTAACAGTGGCCTTGCATGAGTCCGCTTGAGAAGACAACTTTAACAGAATGTTTTCTAGGTTTGACTGGTTATCTTACTGTGAAAAATAATTGATATTTTTTCTTCTATTAAAAGAAAAAGCNTAGGGGCAAGGTAGATTGCTTGATCAGTAAAGTGCTTGCTGTGTGCAAACATGAGGACCTGAATTCAGATTCCCAGCATCTATTTTAAAAAGCCCTGTGTGTTGGTGCATGTCTGNAATGCCATCACTGGGGAGAAGGCAGGGACAGAAGGATCCTAGGAGCTTGCTGGCAAGACAATCTAACTGAGCTCTATGCTTAGTGTGAGACTGTCTCAAAAAATAAAGTGAAGAGCAATTGAGGAAGACACCAGATGTTGACCTCTGGCCTCTACATGAACACACATGTGAAAGCTCACCCCCCAACATGAACACACACACACACACACACACACACACACACACACACACACTAAAATAAAAATATAAACAAACTTTTTTTTTAAGTATAACATTGGAGAAAGCTTTAATGTGAGTAGCATGGTGTTAACTCTCTATGTAGTTAATGTCAAACTTCTGGAGAATGGGCTCAAAAGGATGTCCACTATGATACAGTATAAGCTATGTTATAGAAATCTGCCACTCACTCTGGTCCCAGTACCTGTAAGTAGCACATAGTAGGGATGCAGAATTTGTAGAATAAGTGGCTAAAGACAGATTTGTAGTGATGCTAGCTCTCTGGTGGTGGTCATTGCGAGGTGTCAGTAATTTGTACTAGAACAGCACAAAGGTGGCCTGAGAATTAGTCATAAGCCATCTACTAATGTCTAGTCTCACATTACCACTGAAAAGCCTCAACTCTTTAGTAGCATATTCCAGATTTATAGTCAGTACTGAGGGGAATCAGATAGCATCTAGCACATCAGACTATCACACTCTGTACTAGAGATCCCAGGCGGTGTGGGAAAGAGATGGAGAAGGAGGAAAACTCATGTAGACTGTAGTTCCAGAAGAGGGGTGACCAGAAGTCTGCTCAAGGTGACCATCCTGAAAACGAAAGCTCTGTTCAGACAGAAAAAAACAAAACAAAACAAAACAAAACAAACAAACAAAAAAAAAACACAACACTTGGATTAAAGTGAGAAATCCACAGAGTCTGCTTAAAAGGCAAAGGAATTTATTAGGGGAGAAAAACTCACTATACAGAACAGAATTGTCGCAGGTTCTAGAACACTGTTCTGGCCGCCTGAGTCAGTCCTGCATCCAAGCCCACGAGGGAGAGGAGGAAGAGCCTCCATGCGGCTCAGGTCTTAAGGGTAGCCACAAGCCATGCCCCAGAGGCAGGTACTTCAAGGTCATGGTAGGTAGGGCATTACCTGCTACATCTCTAGCNATGGTGCTTCAAGGTCATAGACAGAACAGCTATCCACTACACTGGATATTTTAAAATATATTTTAACTGAAAAAGAATTCTATCACTTTCCCCCTCCATCTCCTCCCTCCAGCCCCTCCCAGGCTCTTTCCCTCCAACCCTTTCCACTCTTATGCTGACAGCCTCTTTTTCTTTTATTATTGTTATATACATATATGTATGTGTATATATGCATGCATATAGATAATATAGATAGATATAGGTAGGTAGATGATAGATAGGTAGGTGATAGATAAATACATAGATACATAGATTATTGATAGGTGATTGGTCGATGACAGGGTAAATGATAGAGAGAGAGAGGAAGATGATAGATAGATAGACAGACAGACAGACAGACAGACAGACAGACAGATAGATAGATAGATAGATAGATGATCTTTAAGTTAAGTCACTTGTGCCAATGCTACTTGAACTTTTTTTAATTCTAAGTCTCACTAAGGGTGAAACTGAGAACACAGTGGCAGTCACATAGAAAATATTTGAGTATCTGGAGTGTTTGTTCCAATTTTCAAATGGGCATGTAATCTTTACTCAGAATTTAAGCTTGCCNTAATCTGGAGTTCACTCCATAAGANGAAAAAGTGTGACAGGTAGAGTGGTACACATGTGTAATCCAATCACTTGGGAGAAAGGGGCCAGAAAATCAGGAGTTCAAAGCTAACCTCAGCTNTAGTGTGAATATTAGGTCAACTTGGGCTACATGAAACTATGTTTCAGTGGGGAGAGGAGGGGAAAGTTAGAAAGGGAGATGGAGATGGAGGTAAGCAAGAATGGGAAAGGNGGGGAAAGCAGGGGAAGTTGATTGATTTTATGAATCACCACTATCGGCAGGCAATATAATCTCATCTTGTGGAAATTGGACCATATTAAGTAAAGCAGTTTGAAAAAGAAATGGTGTCTAGAAACCAGATTCCTAGAGATAGGTCATACAGGTCTCCAGGTAATTTCCCAGTTCCTCTAAGTATTTCCCTGTTTAATCTCAGACCCTATAACCATCAGTCACCTGTGGTCTGTTACCACAATAGAAGGCTGATCCAAATGCTAGAAAAGTCTTAGGGGCAAAACCCAACATTTTGAATAGTGGTTGGCTCAGAGTACTGATGAGCGGATATGAGCCTTTNACCCCAAAATGTTCCTGGGAACAGAAAGCACATGTGTTTTCAGGAGCACTTCCTGCCCCCCATTCTCCCAGAAACATCAAGCAACTGCTGTCATGGTCTTCATCACAGCTTCAAGAAGATTTTTTTTTCTTTGCAAAGAACAGAACAGTCTGCCACCTTGACACTAGGGAAGCCACACCTGCTGCCACAGGAGAATTGTGTTAAAGTGCATATTTTATTAACAGTTATCTGGACAATGGCCAGAGAGCCCCACATTCCTAGGAGCAATGTGCACATCTATGAGCCTCACTCTGAGGAGCCAGACTGTGTCTGTCTTTACCTATGGAACGTAACTTTACAATGTCTTCTTAGTCACTGTTTTTTTGTTTTGTTTTGTTTTGTTTTGTTTTTTGTAAACAGACACCAAGACCAAGGCAACTTATAAAGGAAAGCATTTCATTTGAGGATTACTTACAGTTGCAAAGAGTTTGTCTGTAATCATCCTGGTGAGGAGCATGGCAGCAGGCAGGCAGGCATGAAGCTGGAGCAGTAGCTGAGAGTTTACATCCTGATCTACAGGGATGCAACAGAGAGAGGCACTGGGCCTGTCTTGGGTTTTTGAAACCTTAAAGCCCACTCCCAGTGATATACCTCCTCCAATAAGGCCACACCTCCTAATCTGTCCTAAACAGTCTACCAATTCTAGACCAAACATGCAAACATATGAGCCTCTGGGGGCCATTTTAATTCAAACCACCACAGAGAACAACAATTTCTCCCTCAACAAAAATCACAATTATGACCATCAACTATCTGAAATTAAGTCAGNCCACCTATCCAGGGTTCACTAGCTAGAGCCAGCAATTAGAAGCAAGTTTTGTGATTCTATCCCATACTACAGTCTGTCAATAAACCAACGACTTTCATATGACCCATCTTTTCTAATTCCCAGAGAAATCTTTGATTTGTTTCAGCAGTTATATAGCCAGAAGGAGAAAAGCATAGTAAGACTATAAGGGGTTGCAGCTTGGAGTTCACTATTTCAGTACATGGAGTGCTGCATATTGGAAAGACAAGCCTAAATTATACTGGAAGGCATTACAGAATAGGAGAATAATTGGTGATTCTCACGATTTAATTTATGAACAGACTATTTATATGTGTTTCTGTTTGTGTTGTTTATTTGTTTTGAGCAAGAGTCTCACTTTGTAGTTCTTGTTGACCTGGAGCTTATTATGCAGCCCAGGCTAGACTCCATCCCACAATGGTCCTCCTGCCTCAGCCTCCCAAGTGTTCAGATTAAACATGTTATGTCTCCAAACCAGGTTCAGTGTGTGTGTGTGTGTGTGTGTGTGTGTGTGTGTGTGTGTGTGGTGTACATGTTTGTGTGCACACATACATGTGGGAGTATGCATGTGTGTGGAGGCCAGAGGCTGAGGCTAGATGTCTTCTTTAATCAATCTTCACCTAACTTTTCATTGTGCAAAGTGGAACGTTTAGGGGTGGGCCCTGGATGGTGGAGGTAAGTCACAGGGGATGGGCTTCTGGAGGTCACAGCTCTGCTGCTTCTGGTCCTGTAGGTCTGGTTCTCTAGGTCCTAATAATCAGAGGTACAAACAGCTTGTCTCAGCCTCACCACCATACTTCCTACCATGATGGTGCCCTCTCAAACAGTGAGCCCACTAGGCTTTCCTACCTTCATGGAGCCCTCTCAAACAGTGAGCCTACTAGGCCTTCTCACCATGATGGTGACCTCCAGGACAGTGAGCCCACTAGGCTTTCCTACCATGATGGCACCCTCTGAAACAGTGAGCCCACTCAGCTTTCCCATTCTAAGTTGCTTCTGTTAGGTATTTTGTCACAGCTAGGAGAAACACAAGCAACAGGAGTGAAACACTCGCTGAATTACAGGAGTGCCCTTAACCCCTCCCATTTAACTTCCTCCTCACAGAAACCCAAACATCCCCATCGTACACAGAAAGAAATATCAGAGAGGCAGGCCCATCAAGTACGTCAGGGTCACAGAGCCAGTAAAGCCACCTGCACCACCGTTCATCCCCAACACCACAGGTATAGTGCTCACATTCCTTATCCTCTTATGTCATGCGAACTTCCCTCCCAGGAACCTACAAGACAGAAAAAACATTTCACTGAACAACACAACATCATCTTATAAGCCCTTCTGTGGAAGCCGTGCACAGAAATTGACATAGAGAGGCTGAGGGATAGCTCAGTGGGTGAAGTGCTTGCTCTGGGGGCATGAGAGCTTGAGTTCAGACCCTCAGCAGCCACACTGAAAAGCCAAGCCTGATGATGCACAGCTATAATCCTGGCGCAGCTCCTGAAGCTCACTGGCCAGCTAGTTTAGGTGAATTGGCAAACTTCAGGTTTAGTTTAGACCCTGTCAAAAAAAAGAAAAGAAAAAGAAAAGAAAGAAAAAAACAGTAATAAATACGACAGGGAGCAATTTTGGGAAACACTTGATGTCAAACCCTAGCTTCCACACGCACATGCACATATACCAAGAAATGGGTGTTCCCCCTTTCTCCCCAGAAGAAGTGTCCCAGGATACAAAAAGGAACATTGTGTTTGTTTCTTCCATTAAGGTTTTACCGAATATAGATGCCTTTGCAGTGGCTTCTGTATATCATGAGTGAGGATTCTGACACATGAGGGAAGGCAGACAAACAAATAGAAGACCTCAGTATATNACTTAACTTCAGTAGGAAAGTGTCCAAGTTATTTTCTTTGTTCACTGCTCACTGGNTTGAACAGCATCTTCTTAATGATCTCTGCTGCATTATATATTTAAAGCNGTCTTTTGGCATTCTGACCCAGGATAATGGGTGAAGCACAACACAGTTTACCTTCAACCAAAGTCATGGAAGAGTCCAAAACTCCTTTTGCCATCTTTCTACAATCCTTTAAGCCACACTTCTTGCTTCAGATAATTTGTTACTTTTATAAATAAGTAATAAATAAATGTAAGGGTGATGGGTGCCAGGTTGTTGACCAGGCTGTAAGCCACTCTTTCAATGCCAGGTATCTTCGCTGCTAGGACCACCAGACCGATGTCCATGGATGCAATACCCGCTGTGACCATTAGAAGGAGCTGGAGGGAGCACTCCTTGTCGGAGGCATATGGAATTGGGTGAGCCGCTCATTGGCAGAAAACTCGAGACTGAAGAATATTAACATGAAGCATACTTCAAGTCACCTCAATCTTGGCGATAAAGCACTTACAAATCACCATGCCCCTGCGTGCCCAAGAGCTGTCTGCATTTGCTAATGGTGAGAACTAAGACACAGGAAGATGACTGAACAGCTATCCTTAGGAAACCTATACACTGCAAGTGCTGGCCCGCTTCAGAACACCTGCATGCACTCTGCCAGCTTCCTGCTGGCTTCTGGTACTTCTCACATTATATGAGATGATGCAACTCACTTGCAAGAGATGCCCTATGAGCATGTGTGGAAGGAAGCCAACATGACATGGAAATGGAAAAATATCAAATTTATTATTTTTCTATTAATTTCTTGCACAATATTAAGTAGTCAATCCTATATAAAATGCTTGGGCATTTGGAAAACAAACACGTAAAACTGAAACAGTTTTCATATTTGAAATAATTTACTCAACTCTCTATTTTCAAACCCTGAGCTCAAACCTTGTGCTAAAGATGAATGCTCACATCCTCTCCTCAGGCAATCATTATCAGCCTTTTAGTGAAGGCATTGACTTGTGTCATCCTAAACACTGTATAACCATTTTCCGTTTGGGGG
>LZPO01027676.1:98278-108645 GCA_001675575.1 Neotoma lepida
AGAAAGAAAGAAAGAAAGAAAGAAAGAAAGAAAGAAAGAAAGAAAGAAGAGAGAGAGAGAAAGAGAGAGAAGAATAGCTATCATTCTCCAAGCTTTGAAACTGTTAGATCATGAGGGGTTTATGGCTACAAAGATCAGTGTTTGTGAGCTTGTTTTATTACCTTACACTGGCTCTGATCATCTGATTTCCTGGAAAAAGTACAAGATCACAAGGCTGGTTGAAAGGGCCATGCCCATGCTGGGCCATAGCTTATCCATACTGTCTAGTGCAGATCACCAAGCTATCCCACAACAGTCTCTGATTTACAAGTGACATGTGCAACTGCTTCCTGAACGCTCACAGCTGTGCCTCTGACTCAGCTAACAGGCCTGATGCTTCACATGAAGCACCCTCAAGAACTTCTGTGAGGACCACAGCTCTGCATCCCAGCATTGTGTGAACGTGCAACCACAGGACTCACAATTTGAAAAAGGCTAAATGCCCTTCCTCATAATCACACAGAATGGGTAGAAGCCATGAGGAGTTCAATGGGCAGGCCTGGCTTGACTGCTGTGCTAGCCACACAGCTTGAGTTCACTCCCCAGAACCATATAAAGAGGCAGCACATACTTGTAATGCCAGAGCTGGATAGTGGAGACAGAGGACTCCTGTGGACAGCAGACCAAGCCAAATTGAGGAGCCTGAGAAACAACACCCAAGGGTAACTCCAGCCTCCATACATAGTGTACACACACACACACACACACATATATATATATATATACACACACACATATACACACACACACACACACACACACACACACACACAAACAATAAGTAAAATTGTAAAAATTAATAAGAAAGACAGGCAAATTCAGAGGTTGTTTAAAAGATGAATTCAAGGAGCATGTTGTATAAAGGGGATTCATATTCTATTAAGTCAGAAAGCTACAACCCTACATTTCTGTTTGTCTCAAACCGCATGCAATGGTTGGTTTTTAAATTGTAGGGTCAATCCTGCCTGGCGGCAGCACTAACTGATTTGGTTCTCCTCTGTTCATGAATATGCTTGTGGATTAAACTGTAAAAGGTTACACTGCCTTCAAAAATTTAAAGCTTATTCTTTGCCAAGGGTCGAATGTTTTAATGACCTTTGAAAGACAATGAAGCAGTGTGCTAAGCCCTGTGTTTAGACACCCAAAACATCGTGAGCAGCAGAGTCACCTTGGAGAACTTTCTCCGAGGGCACTGCTCTTTGAAAATACCATTGCACTCTTCTGTTTACTTGGGAAATCGAGCCCAGCAAACAGTTAAATACCATAGGCTACAAGTCATGGAAAAAGGAGTTTAACTGCAGTTCACATAAAACTGTGAACCCAAAAGGAGGTTACTTTGAAAATACACACAAATAAAATTTAAAAACATTCAGGGGGGTGTCACACATCAGAGTTCAAGTCTACAAACATACAACAAAATGTGGCAGATGTTGCATGTAGGGGGCTGACTGAATGTCACAGAAACAGCCAGCCAGACCTAAAACACATGGACGTGCATTTAAAGCTTCAGTGAGATTCAAAAAGGAAACATATTCTGCCAAGCCAAAACTAAACATACATCGCTTTCTCTCATACTCCTTTCCTCTCTGTGCATTTTGCTTGTAGTAGGTGTTCAGTAAAGACTCGTTCTCCTTTACCTACCATCTTCCTGGAGGGGCCGCTATGACTTAGTGTCATTTTTCTACTCCCCTGGCTTCGCTGGGTAAATCAGCTCTTGGCTTAGAAGGATATGTCACAGAATAGACATAGATAAAAATAAATAAATCTTTTTAAAAAGAATTAAAATAATGAATATTCAAACAGTGTAGTTTGGGTTATAGTGTCTTCCCACAATGTGTAACAACTGGACACAAAACAATGACACATCCCAACACCAAATCCTTTAGCCTTATAGAGAACACAGCCTAGCCAGCCAGAGCTAACTTAGCAGAAACAAGCAATTCCTAAGGAAGCTTTACAAGTTTCAAAGANTATAAAGACTATTATAATTAGACATGAATGAGATGGCTCACACCTGGCATCCTAGCATAAGAGAGGCCAAAGCAGGAAGATCAGGAGCTCCAAGTTCACCTGGGACACAAAGAAAAGATTCTGTCTCAAAACACACATACATACATGCAAATACACAAACACATGCACACATACATATACACACATGTACAACAAACATACACAAAAATACATATACACATGTACACATGCATATACACATGCACACATATATGCACACATACATATATACACATGCATATATTATACACACAAATGTGACTTATTTATTTGAATGGTTTGGTGTATTCTAGATTATAATAAACTCACATTTCAGACACCAGAAAAGAAAAGTCTATCTGATAGGGATGTCTTTCTGTATGTTGTGAACATGTGTTGCTCTGATTGGTTGATAAATAAAGCTATTGGCCAATGGTGAGGCAGAATGAAGTTAGGCGGGACATTCTAACTAGAGAGAGAGGAAATAGAAAGCAGAACTGAGCAGACGCTGCTAGCCACCACCAGGAGAAACAAGATGTAAAGGTATTGGTAAGCCACGAACCAGGTGGCAAGTATAGATTTATAGAAATGGGTTAATTTAAGATGTAAGAGCTAGCTAATGGGAAGCCTGAGCCATCAGGCCATAACTTTGTAAATAATATAAGCCTCTGTGTGTTTACTTGGGTCTGAGCGGCTGCAGAAGCCCCAGTGGGACACAGAAAACCTTTTTCTTACATTTATCCAATAACTGTATGAATGCATAAAGTTTATCTTAGTGAATGGGACTTAATTTAGTGACACTGGAACTCTCATAGACTCACCACTGGCACCCATGAAGAAGGGCAAGTCTAGGGCTGAGGAGATGGCTCAGTGGCTATTGCTGCCTTTCCAAAGGACCTGGGTTCAGTTTCCAGCTCCTCACAACTGCCCATTACCCAGTCCCAGGGGATCCGATGCCCTCTTCTGGCTTCCCCAGACATGCACATGATGTACAGACATACACTACAACATACAGACAGGCATGCACGCATGCCCATGCACGCACACACACATAATAAATCTTTTAAAATAATGTCATCTTCTCTTAAGCCTTAGTTTTATCACTTTCCTCCTTGCGTTGAAATGTGCCTTTATTTTCATCTTGGAATCTACTTTTGTTTTCTGGAGTTAGACATGAGTGCATCCATTTCCTTTTTAATGGTAACTTTGTAGTAACTTGAGATATGTGTTTTAATTCTCATTAGCCTTCCCTTCTTTAGCTGCACAGTCCCACTTCCTGGTTGTTGCATGATTTCCAGACTTCTGGCACTTCACTTAGCCCGTGTCCTTCCTAAAATTATGGAGCCTTGGACAGAACACAGTATTCCAGATGAGCGGCCAGCGTGAAGTGCGTCAACGACATTACTTCCCAAGGAGTGGACACTCATTTCTATTTATACTAGGGAAGTTTCATTTTTTTTTCACTGTTAAGCAGCTGCATCATACGGTTGGCTCACATGAAGTTCGCAGTTAAATAAAACTTCCAGATGTTTTTCAGAAACTAACATTTTCAAACTTACTTGTCCCTCAGATCCAGGAGCCACCCACACCAGGGACAGAGCAGGAACTCAGAGGTGGCACCACACAAGGGAAGAACAAAATGTAAGGGACAATTCACTATACTCTATCACAAAATCTCTTCTTGTTGCCATTCTCAACCCTTAGAATGTCATCAAAAATAAAGATTTTCTTTGGAAAAGTCTTAAGAATACAAATGCACACTTCTGCATCTGAGTGCTATGTTATATATAAAAACATGCTAGCTGTGAGTGTAAGGACTTTAGAAAAGTGAATATATTTAATCCAGATAACAACCCTATGAAGTGAGATTATTATTATCATAGTTGTTTCACAAATGACAAAGTGGACGTACAGTTTAAGTAACTCCTTCCAAATCACACTGCCTGTTAGAAGAAGAGCCAGGATCGGGAACCCACTGGGATGTGGCTCAATTAGCTGTATGCTTGTCTTGCATTCAAGAGGCTCTAGGTCCAATCCCTAGTACCACATATACTGGGCATGGTAACATGCCTGTTACCCAATGCTCAGGAGGAAGAGGCTGGAGGATCAGAAGTTCAAAGTCATCCTTGCCTATGCAGCAGGTTTGGGGCCAGCCTGAGGTACAGGAGACCCTGGCTCAGGAAAAAAAATAATAAAATGAATAAATAAATAAATAAATAAATCAGAATAAAGCCAGGAATGCTTGTTCTAGAATGAGACTCATGACCCTTATACTTTTTCCCTTCTCTACATGAAAATAGTGAGACAACACTGTATCAAACACTGTGGGAAACAAGTACAATAATATAATATCATCTTAAAATGCATGTATGTTAGCTTTGGAATCATTAAATAAGGCCAGAAGCAGCAATAGAACCAGGCCGTAGGCAGTATAAGACTTCCTATTTTCCCTTCTAAACATTAAGTTCACTTTCACTTTTGAAGGGATTCAAATATTTATATCTGCAAAAAATTTATAACAACGTCTGGCCTAAGTGCAGGCTCATTTCAACTATCAATTCTATGTGTAATTATTCATACAAATACACATCCATGTCAATACATAAATTGTAAAGCTTTTTGGAGCAAAGAAAGTAACCTTTACATTGTAATGCAATTTTACTTTTAGAAAGTAAAATATTCTATTAGCAGAAAAGAATGGTGAAAAATTTTCGAAGTGGGAATACAAGACAAAGCACCAGGCTGGAGATGTGACACAGCAGCAGTTGCCTATCATGTGCAAGGCCCTGGGTTTGAGACCACATCACAAGAAAAATAAATTCCTCTTTCATATTCCATCTTCCCATGGAACAAATCTCTCTGGCTCATGCCAGTCTCCACCTTGCTCTGTGAGCAAAAACAAAACTGCTATGGGGATGCATGTTACCACTCCACACTATACATATCACCTATGCTGACCCCAGAACATACCTAACTATTCAGAATTGAGACTCTCAGCAGCGTGTGTGTGTGTGTGGGGGGGTGTTCGTGATAATCCAACGTTACCTAAAATCGTGCGTGTCAGAGTTGTTCCAAATGAATAAGAGTGTTATAGGCTGTCACTTTTGTTAACAACTAAGTGCAACATAGGAATAAAATGGTCTCTTCACCAGCACTTCCCTAGACCCTGCCTCCTTCCCACTTCAGCTACCCAGCACAGCTGCTACGCTCTACAGAGCCAAGGCAGAAAGAGAGCCAAGATGGTGAAGTTCTGATGAGCTCCTATTGTCACAGTGCTGTGAGCCACTGTTTTTCTTACGATGGCTCAGCTACTGTTAAAATTCTGGGTTGTTTTATTTCTAAATAATTATTGATTCTTAATCATGTATGTCTGTGAACCACACAAATACCTCGTACCCATGAAGGCAGAAGACAGCATCAGATCCCCTGGAACTTGAGATGATTGTAAGATGTCACATGAGTGCTGGGAATCAAACCCAGATTATCTGCTAGAACAGCAACTGCTCTTAAATGCTAAGTCATCTCTCTAACTCAAAGATTCTGTGATTTTTTTTATTATTATAGCCATTCAAATTTATCAGTATTTATCAATAGTTGCTTAGTTTATGGCACAGTAACAGAAAATTACGTATTTTCTATGCTTTTCCGGCAAGTACATATTAGGACACATGTCTTTCAGAAGCCATGTAAATCACCCATGAGGCAGTGCAAACTTTATTCCACACCACATCCCAAATATTTTCATTTGTTTGTTTCTCACAGACAAGAGTGCATCACTGTGGATTTATCTGTGAATTTATATTTATAATTTACAATGGAACAATTGCTTTATAAAATAAAACCATGAGCATGCATTCACATTCCCTCTATAAAACAGTAATTCATGTGTATTCCTCTGTGTGTGCTGACAATCAGTGAACACTTTCCCTGCTGAAATGGAAAGCTGCCATGTAAGCGAATGAAAAGAAGGAAGGAGGAGTGACCAAGAGCTCTCCTGATATAAATCACCCCCATCCAGATACAAAAGAGGCAGATTTCTTTGTTGCTGGTTGTACGTCCCTTCATACAACATATTTTTCCCTTCATGCACCTGCTTTTTCCTGACAACCCCAAATCGTGTATCTATCCTACAAGAACAAATACAATCACTATCAGGTAGTAAGAATTCCAAACTCAAATTATTTTGCCTTTTAAATATTACTCTAGTGATATCTATTTATTGTAATACTAAAGTTGTAACTGATTATACTGAAATGTGCAAAAATGTAACAATTTCTATTTCTAACCTGCATCATCTTTCATGCATTTTCCACTGCACAGGAAGGCATGGTTTCTCTCTTTCCTGACTCTGAGCACTATGACTGCAGCACACATGAGCTACAGTTGTTATCTAGTACTTTCTGTGTTTATTATGCATTCATTCCATGTCTCCAGCACACACCTTCTAGTTCCAACTCTGGTATCCCGAGCCTTACCTTGGGATATGTCTGCACTGAAGAGCTTATCATCCCAGCCAGCTGGCCCTGCATGCCACCAGGAGGCTACAAGAAGCTTTAGGTCTGTCCTGGGACCACTTGCTACACAGGGAACCCAAGCTTTAAGAGGGCACTGGGCAATGAAAACACAGGAAATGCTGATGCCAGCTCAGCTGTGCACTAGCGCTGACACTTTCCCTGCGAGGCCACGTCTCCTTCATCACTGCGTCTAAACCAAAATTAATGAATCTGAAAGTCTGTTTTTGTTTGTCCAGGTGCATGTGGCTGTTTCCTGCTACACAGAGAAACAAGTCCAAGGTGTTGCAAACAGGGTACTCTTAAAGAGAACACTTTAATCTTAGCTGTATGTGCAGCACGAAACAGTAAAGTCCAGAGAAGGAGATGAACTAAGACAGACACCATAGCACAAGTGGAGATGAACTAAGACAGACACCATAGCACAAGTATGTAAGCTTAGTGTGGTGGAATCAACCTGTAATCACAGCATAAGATCAGAAATTCAAAGCCATCCTGGGCTACATAGAAAGTGTGAGGCCAGCCTGGGCTAAGGGATACCATGTTTCAATACCCCCCCCCACAATTGGCACACTTATATATTGTATCAAATTGAGAGCAAAAGATGAGGGAGAGAGACAGCAAACAGGAAAAGAGGAGCAGGGGTTGGGGGTGTGTTAGTAGTTCCTATTCAGACATGCCTGCCTGGCAACTCTAATGGGAATCACCCAGAAAGCAGGTTAAAAGTCGTGTATGTCCCTATTGAAGGGACTATTGAAGAAAATCATGTGACAGCAGTACATCTAAATGCCATTGTTTTAATAACTTTCACAGCTCTAAAGACACTACAGTTAATAAGGTGTGTGTTTAAACTGTATATAATCCATCTGCATACTTCAAATATATATATACCTAGTTAAAATTTTAATAAATATCCATAAATGTAATTTAATAATGAAAAGTTATATTATTTTAAAATCCCTCAGTGTTGAGTATAGCATTATAATTTGATCAAGACAATAGCAAAAATAACTAAAACCAAGTTAAGCTTTAATGACTACCAATTCCAGTTATTTCTAGAGTTCTGGAATATAGTATCATTACACTGAAATATTATATTAACAATTAGCATAACAAATTAGATAACGGCATTCATGTTATCAAATAATGTACTCTAGAACCTAAATGCTATGTTAGAACTAAAATTTAATCTTTATATTTCCAAGATTGTTTCCAAGGAGTAAGAGAAACAGTTTCCTGTTAAGGGCAATTGCTGCTTTTGCAGAGGACCAAGTCTGGATGCCAGCACCCACATGGTGGCTTACAACTCTCTGTAACTCTAGCTCCAGAGGATCTGACACCCCTTTTCTGGCCTCAGTGGGAACCCAGACTCATATGCACATTCCCACACACAAATACAAACTTGTACAGATAATTAAAAATAAAATCTTTATTAAAAGAATCATCTCTAAGGCAGTGGATGATTATAACAGGAACCTAGGGCTGCTTTCTTAAGTTCATGTACTCCTAAATATGTAAACATCCACATATATCTCACTATTGAAACTATTCAACAAAATCTGCTTGTTTTCATTGTCTAGAAAGGAAGGTGAGCCAATATAGTCTTGGCTAGAAGACAAGGAAGATGCTGCAACTATCCCTGCCATCTAACAAAGCCCCTGTCATACTCTCTTGCATATATTTATGGAATAAGATCTTGGCAAGAATGAGTCTTTAGTAAAGTTGACTTGATTTTTTGTTCTGATAAGAGAAAGATAATTTTTAAAGCAAGACATTATGTATATTATAATGGGTGCCCTGTTATAACATGCAATTGAATGAGAGGTTAATTAAAACTATGTTAATTTTTTTCTTCTGATACTCATCTATAATTACCAAAAAGGAGGTATACTTTCAGGGCTGGCTTGTCATCTTAATAGACTAGACAGTTCATAGTGCTTCCTGAAGATTTAAAAGTAAATACAGCAACAGCTTCACCTAAAATCACAAGTGGAGTTTAAACTTTGCAGCTACTGTCTGAGAAGTTTGCACTATCATGTTAGCAAGACCTTGCACTTTAGGTGTGAAAGCAAAGACATTTCTAACAGTCTGAGGCAGGTTATCCGAGACAGGCTATTCCCAGGACTTTTTTCCAAATATTTACCACACTTTACGCTGCTCATGACCAATCTGTGTTTTTAGAACTTCAAAGGACAGTTATTCAAGGACTGAGAAGCCAGACAGACACGAAAACTGAATGCCACACTTGGGGACACCGAGTGCTCTGGCCGGGCCACAAAGCCAGGCCTCCATTCACCTCTCCCACTTCCTGTTCATAGCAAAGGTTAGAAGCTGACTCTGTTCCCAAGCAAGAAAGTGAGCCAGTCTCTCTTTCTCCCCCTTTTTATTACCAATAAAAACTCCGAGAAGCACACAGAAGAACAAGTGCTTTATGCTATTTGCTTATTCCATGCCAAGTAATAAACCCTCAAAGCAGATGGCTAGATAATTGTTCAGTTCTACAGATTAACTTGGCTGCAATGAAGCAACAAGCTTCATAGCCAATAGAATGGCCTCACAGCCCTGAGTTACTTGCTGTGGACACAGATTTAACTCTGATAAAGACATATAAAAACATTAACTAATTTGATCGTCAAAGTTAGGGCTACTGTTGGTATAAAAAGGCTGGTGAACATCAAAACATTAAAATTATGTGCATATGAAGGCAAACAAAAATGAGAAACTAAGCTCTGTAGGTGGAGGTAGGGTTAGAAGTGAATAAGAATGCATGCCAGAAATCAATGCCACAATATTTTAATGTGGTTAATTGGACATTTGGAGTGATTTCAGATATTATAGGACATACGTATTCACCTCATGGACTATTCTATTAATCAGCACAATTGGTGTCTTCCCACCTCAATGTCCTCTATTTTATTCCCACAGAACTGTGTTACGGCTCATAGGTGAACACCTTCAATGAGCAGAAAAAGCTATGGTTTTGTTTTTTGCTTGCCTTTGGAATTTTTTGGTTCTACTGCTTGAGATTAGTTGAACCTTTCATATCTTGTACCTCTTCTTAATGAAGTATAGTCCAAATGCCTGCCACACTGAGGACATGTAAATGCAAGGTCAGACATTCGCTCTTTTATTGCCCAATAACCTCACTGGCCTCTGAAGACAAAGTGGAAAGATTGCACCTTAACCCAGAAGCACTCAGAAGACTGTTTCTAGAGATAAACTTGGTGCATGATCAGGAAAAACAAAAACAATAACAAAAAAATTTTTTAAGCTCTGAGAACATGCTCAAAACAACAATGAAAGATAAGTACTGAATTTGCCAGGAAGTGCTTCTGGGAAATCATGTGACCAAGCCTTTACTTGGGGCCTGGCTCTTGGAATACANGATGTAGAACTGGAGTAAATGCCTGCAAATTCCACAGTCAGGTTGAAAGTTCCTGACCCAACGTTACTCATGGCCAATCCTATTTGTAATTACCAGTTGGGTTTCATTCTCCCTTGATGTCTGCAATAAGAACATGTAATAGCCTGGGTTGTCCCTCATCATAAAGCTCAGTTGATTCTCACATTAAAGATACTATAAATCCATGAAGGGAACCACATTCTCTGAGACTTGACCCCTAAGAATGGAATGTGGAGAAATGGTGGCATTTGCAGATGTGAGTCATGTCACAGTTTTTTATCAAGCCTTGGTTCCCTATCCTGTCTTCTCTTCCTATTCTGCCAAGACCATGCATGGCACGGTCATCTCCTTCTGTATTGCAATAAGCTCCCTTCCCTGAAGCCCTACTTCATTTGGCAACCAAGTGTTAGGGTCTGAATGTGAAA
>LZPO01027677.1:3822-18822 GCA_001675575.1 Neotoma lepida
CACACACACACACACACACACACACACACACACACACACACACACAAATTGTCTAAGAACTGACCTAGGAAGAGGCTGAGTGCAAGAACCCATCCCAGGCCATGCAAAGACACCAGGATCCATTCAATCAATGGATCTCCACCTTCCTTCTTTCCTACAGGTCTTCCAGAGCTCTCTTTTAAGAGGCCATGGAATTTGCCCACTCATGAGGTTATTGTGCCCCTACATGGATTTTTTTTAGAAATAATAATCTTGATTATTATCGTGGTTCGCTTTCTCTTTGTTTCTTCTCTTCATTTACAGTGCCTAATGCCATCTTTGACCAGATGGAGAATGCAATTAAAATAAATATAATGTAATATAAAAATAAAACAGAACATATTGCTTTTGCAGGGCAATCTGGGCCCAAGATTCTCTGCAGTGGAAATTACTGGCTAAATAAACCTATCTCCTCGTTGACACAAAGCTGAGAAGAGACCCAGGTTAGAGCAAAAAGAGAAAGAAATGTGATTATTTCTTAAATCAAGGCAAGGGAAGTTTTGCCCAAATAGAAAATTATTGAGGTAGAAAAGGTTTTTCCTTTCTATCTTTATATAAACACCATCAGAAAAGTCAATACTGCAATGCAGGTGCGACAGGGAATGAAAAAAAATGGCTGTGGAGTCATCATCTTGAAGAACCTTCCAGTTTAGTGGGGCAGGATCCATGCTGGTGAAGAGGAAACTGGAGCTGCACACCAGGTGACCTTGAATAGAGACATCACAACTGTATTCTGGCTACNGCCCTGTGCCCTGTGTTGCCACATTTGAAATGCATTCTTCCCAGCCCGATATTTCTAACACAGAGCTGTTGGAAATAGCCTCTAACACTTAATCATTACAGGTACTGTCTCAGTAAAGGGATTTTAAAAATACAAGCAACCCACAGATTCAGATGTGTGAAAATGAGGATCTGTTGGAAGCGTCCATGCTTTTCTCTTAGAACTTGACAGCCCTGCACTTTTGGAAGATAGGAAACAGAGACTCGAAGCTCAGTAAGAACCTGCAGAATCCCAACCCAGCTTCCTGAGGCTGCGCGCCGTTGGTTTCTACCTCTCTCTTTTCANGCACCAACTTTCTCTTTCTCTCACTTCACATGGTAGCCTTAAAGCCTTGACATTTCCCCAAATGGAGATTCTCAAGGATCTGATTGTCACCCTGGGTCCAACATCCCAGCAAAGTCCCTCAGATTAGGCCAGCTATCCATCTCGGAGCAGCAAAGTGATTATTAGTTATTGTAAATAGAGTACCAAAAGTTCACCCATTTGAACAGGTGGAGCATTCTCAGAAAAGCCATATCAAACTTGATGTGGTGGCTCACACCTTTAATTCCAGCACTCAAGAGCAAGAAGCAGATGAATCTTTGTGAGTTCCAGTCCAGCCTGGTCTACATTGCAAGCTCTTGGACAGCCAGAACTGCATGGAGGGACCCTGTCTGAGAGAGGCGGGGTGGAGAGGGAGAGAGAAGGAGAACTTGTTCCAATTAGTTCATGATATTCCCATTTGCTGATTTTTTTTTTTTTTACTTCTGATCACTCCTGTGATTGCAAACATAAACTGTATCTTTATCCTTTTCTTCATGATTTATCTATTTCCGTTTTCCAAAACTTGAAGGCCTGGCTGATAGAAGTATATCAGAGCTTATATCCTGGGGCAGGAGTCGGGGAGTGGTCTACTGATAATCTTTACTCTTTCCACACTTTTCTCTCTGAAGCCCATGGGCGTACTAACACCAAACCCCTCAGCAGGGACGCGGCTTTACCTGGAGAATTTCTAATTCTGGATAAACAAAGAAGCTTGGGAGAGGTTGAAAAGCCATCTTGTACCTGTTGCATGCCAAGAGGAATACCTGCAGTGCCATCTGAAAATGGGATAATTAATCATGCCACGAAGAAACCTGTTTCAAAGGCACACTGCAATCGGGATGAGGAATTCCTACTGATACCTTGATCACACAATTTTAGGTCTTTTATTTTTGCTTCTGTTGAACATTTTGAGTGCTAATATGAGGAATTAATATAATCTATTTCATAATCATTTAATATGTGCAAATCATCCTGTGAAATGTAAAGATAACCATTTAATCCTTGGACTCATCTCATGAGTCAAGTATCACTATTATTTTGCAGGTAGAAAAAATTAAAGCCTAGGGAAGTTATGTGGCCAGCCACACACACACACACACAGCTAGTGAGCCTATGAATATAATTACCCAGCTCTGTCCACTACTCAAAATTTGCCCTCAAATTGATATTCCCATTAAATTCAGATATATGGTGCTTGGTTTGATGGCTGCAGCTCATAGAAAGAATGGCAGATGCATACAAGTTCATCATGATTTTATCTACGGATTGAGTAGATCTACAATCTTTGGGACATCCATTCACCTTCGCGCATCTATTTTCCTCATTGCTGATGATGGGGTACCACACATAAAAGAATTTCTGGCTAGAGGCTTCATACCAAACTACCAAAGCAAGTGAGAGGTATTATGTGGGGCAAACCCGATATGTTTAACTTTCTCTACGTTCTGCCATTAATCATTAGAGAATTAATCCACGAAGTAAAGTAAGATCCTGTTTCCCTTGACTTCCCATCCCTAAAGACAGCTTGGAAATGTCAATGAAAGTTTGGGTGACACAGAAGGGAGAGTTGGCTCTATTTTTAATGGCTGGTATTTTGGCTCACAACTGACTCATCATCGCCCTCCCACTGCCAGCTCCTACCTCCTGCATGCCCCACTCTCCCCAGTTTCTGCAGCCAGAAGCTAGTGTGGGGTCACCTTCCAAGTAGACCCCTGCCCCCCCCCACCCCAGTCAAAGCATCCTGGTGTCAAAGAACATACGGCTCAAGACTGATCGTGGGTCTTGATTGTGCTGTCACCCAGGTAGTAGCTGAGGAATACATGTCATCTCTGGCCTTCAGCTGCCCTATCTATAATATGACAGGGCTGGAGAAAAATATCCACTGGGCCCTTTCCAGCTTTAAGGTTCATCCCCAAGAGTGCGAAGAGACACACTTCTCAAGGTTTACCCAGTCTTTTTATCCAAGACTTTTTGTGGCTTTTTGGCAGAGAGAACACTAAAAGGGGTTTTTGTACGCCCCGGTCTTTCCTGCTTTCTTGGGCTAACAGATGCGGGGTTAATACACAGTCAGAGCTGCAAAGTCAGGGAGAACACAGCCACTAAGACCCACTTCCCACGTGCTTTACACATTCCAATGTGACATTTGGTGGCTTATTCTGAATGTTTTACTCACTTCCACTCTAAAAAGACATACACTTTAAGGGTCCCCTTCTCATAGTGAATACTTGAGTGAGCAGGGCCCGCAGGCTCTGCAGCTCCCGATATGAAGGACTTTCAGATCTTGCAGGCTGGAGTACCGGTGGGTGGGCAGTCTGCAGCGGATTTTGCTGCAGCCACTGTCCTCATTACGCTCCAGGGATCAGAGGACACAACCTGGCTGGAACACGGTTCAGGAATTTTCAGTTCAGATAGTTGAGATTCCAGCTTCACTACTCATTTGCCGTTTGATTCTGGGCAATGTTTTGAAGCCCTATTGCCTCACTCTCTCATCTGTAACAAGAGGAAAACATGCATTTCTGCTTCAGAGGGTAGTGGCTAGAGTTAAATGGCACTGTTCACATAAAATGCCTAACAGGGTGCCTAATTCATAGTCAGCAGTCAAAACATGGTAGCTGATATCATTATTCCTCCAAATATTTGTTCACATACGCACAATACATTTTTTAAAAAGGCAGTTTTGATTGTAAAACACAAAGGCCAATATCCCTATTACATAAACAAAACAATTATGGTTTTCCATTTCTTTGAGTTTTCAAGCAAAAATATGGGTGTAAAATTCAGAGCAGAGCCAAATTGAATTTCCAGGAAAGTAATATCTAAGAAGCTTTCGAGCAAGGGAGAGGTTTGTCAGCTCAAAGGCGTAAACACATCTTACCCTTGGAAACAGAATGGGATCAGAGAGCATGGCTGGCCTCTGACCACTTATTAGAGAACTTCCACCTGCGTGAAGACAGGAAGCACTGGTCAAATGTAGCTTCATTCCATGTCTCTGCTCTCTGTTTCTTTACCTCTTTCCTTAATGAGATATCTGCATTCCAGGAGGAACATGGGGAAACTGGGTGCTGTTGTCTGTTGTAGAATGAATCTATGATGGGAAATGTAACTGCAATGAATCAATCATTTTTATATTGTAGGCATGCTACCTAGGTGTGAGAATATTTGCCTACATACAGGGGTCACAGATGCGAGTGGTGATTAGAATCAGATAAGCAACGAATTTGAAGCAAATGGACTGCCTTGGACTTTAGTAACCACTGTCACACCCATCCACTGTACTACATCTTCCCATGCTACAAAAGAAGTGTAAAGTAGAGGCCTTTAGCGGAAATGTTTCAGCTTTTTATCAGTGGAAATTGTGTAAAAAAAAATAAGAATACCATAGAGTCCAAGTCTCATGGGCCCTCAGCTGTAACTGGACTTGCAGGTGATTGGCTTGGGAGAGAAAAATGGCAGACTTCAGTGCTCAGTGCATCTGACAGGTACAAAGGACTTCGACATTTAGGCTTTCTTGAGAATAACTGATAGTAAACCAGCTCATCTCCACAGTCAAGGATAATGGTGATAAAACTATGGAAGGCCTCTCGTGTCAGGCATTAAACAGGCAGTGAGAGGATCCCACAGAGGAGGGAAACACTGGAAGATTTCACAGCTAAATGAGACTTTCCTTCCCAATGGAAGACGTTGGATCTCAAGTGAAAATGTAGTCTTGCTGAGTTAAAAGGGTCCAAGATAGAGCTTTAAGTTGCAAAAGTGTCAGTATTCCACTGGGTGGGCTATCAGCAAAGAGAGACTTCTAAAAGGTGATGTCCCTAAATCTCTGTAGGGATTGGCTATTGACCCTCGGTGGGTTAGGCTGGCATTTTTCAAGACAGGATTTGACAGGGTCCAGGAGAAGCTCTGAGAGCTAAGTGGAAAGAAGAGGAAGGAGGCCGAGCTAGGAAATGCTGGGGCTTTGGCACACCTAGAAAAAACTCAAAGGGCATTTGGACATTCAAGCCGAGAACCCTAACAGGCCACACTAAGGGAACACGGACCTCATCCTACAGAAAGGGCCACACCACAAGATTAAGGTCAAAACTAAAATATACCTGTCTTAAGTCAACTAATCATTAATCAACAGTCAATCGATCAATAATCCTGATGGAATCTTGCCCATTCTCTAGTTACTTAACTGTTTCTCAGAACAGAGTTCAACACACTTGTAAAATGTAAAATTTTGGGCTGCTATCCTATCATTCACAAGGCCCACCATGCGAAAAAAATTAATAGACATTGGAAAAGAAAGGAAAATGTGGCTCATGATAAAGGGCAAAAACGATAATTAGCTTAGACAAGAGAGACAGGGACATGAAAGCCCCTATCATAACTATGCNTAGAGACATAAAAGAAAATGTGGCCATAATGACTGGGCTGTTGGAAAATATCAGCAGAAAGGTGAAAACTGTAAAAAGAATGAATGTAATTCTTCAAGGGAAAAGTGCAACAGGAAATGAAATTTTCCCTGTATAGGCTGAACAGCACATTGAAAACTGTAGAAGAAAGATTGACTATCAAGCCAGGTCAAGAGATAAGCACCTGAAAACCAGGAGAAAGATGGGCAAAGATGTATGGTTTGGAGGGCGGCATGTAGTCCATAGGATACGTGAAAATGGAGATGCAACAGCAGAGGTAAGAGAATGAGGAAGAAAAAAATGTACATGAAGAGTTAATACCAAAAGTGACCTCCATTTGGATAAGAAATAAAGAGAGAAAATATAAAATTATATATGGTATCAATTATAAAATATATTTTCATGTCTTGACTTTGTTGTAAGCAGGACACTCAAAATAGAAACAAACTTTTCAACTTTCAACACCGGGTGCATATGGAAACTATAGTAGAAAGAAAAATGTGGTCAAAACAGAATTTTCTTGTTATGGAGCTCACAAGCCTAAGACGCTTGACAAACTCAAGAAAGACAAACACCTGCGATCTAATTCATAAGTGGGCTCTTTCAAAAGCTGTTTGCTTAGAAGCTGAGCCCAGAACTGTGGTGATATTTTGTTTGTGCTCTAACAAATAAAGCTTGCCTGAAGATCAGAGAGCAGAGCTAGTCATTAGAGGCCAGGCGGTGGTGGCACACACTTTTAATCCCAGCACTTGGGAGGAGGAAGCAGGAAGATCAGGAGTTCAAGGCCACCCTGGGCTACGGTACAAGATTGAATCTGTCTAAAAGAGAAACAGAGCCAGGTGGTGGTGGTGGCTCACACCTTTAATTCCAGCACTGGAGAGGTGGAGACAGGAATATAAGGCCAGTGGAGACAGGATCTCAGCCCTTTCAGTCTGAAGATTCCTAGAGACAGGATCTCCCCCTTTTGGATGAGGAGTTGGTGTGGTGAGAGGTAGCTGTGGCTTGCTCCTTTGTCTCTTTGATCTTTCAGCATTTACTCTGATATCTGGCTCCGGGTTTTTATTATTAAGACCAATTAGGATTCGTGCTACACAGACCCGTGATGGGAGAGT
Source organism: Neotoma lepida (assembly GCA_001675575.1). Classification (NCBI taxonomy): domain Eukaryota; kingdom Metazoa; phylum Chordata; class Mammalia; order Rodentia; family Cricetidae; genus Neotoma; species Neotoma lepida. The sequence goes on from LZPO01027677.1 coordinate 10,449, forward strand.
ATCAAACAGTGGGTGATATCACTGTTTGAGCAGTGGATTACACTGGTATTCTAAGATACAATATGTGAATTTAATAACAACACATTGTAGAACTCAAAATACAAGAGAGGAATTTGAATTTACTCACCATGAAGAAATTATGAAACTTTAAGGTTAGTGGATCTGTTTATTATCTTGGGCTGATAACTAATCAGTAGAGTCTAAGATATCACATTGGACCTCATAAATATGTATAATTATTAAGTCAATCAAAATAAATAAATACATAGATACATCACAGAAAATGATTGAGACCCAAGATGAGGAAAAAAATCTTTTAAAAGGCCAAAGGAAGAAAAGACAAATGGGAAAATGGTGCATTTGTTACCAGACACAACTTGAGTAAAAAGACAATGTGAGGCCACATTTAAAGTGCTCAAGACAAGCAGAATGATGCTTTCCACCAAGTCTGCGCACTGTGAAATGTCATTCTTCAAAATGGGGCTAAAATACATGTTTTCAGACAAGTGAAGCTGAGAGAACTCCAACATATGGACACTCTAAGAAATGATAAAGAATTCATTTTTTTCAGTCTGAATGAAGCAATAGCAGCTAAAAATCCTTATCTATAGAAAGAAGAGAGAAAATATAAAATTATACATGATATCAATTATAAAATATATTTTCACTTCTTAGCTTTGTTGTAAGCAGAACACTCCAAATAGAAACAAACATTTAAACTTTCATTATCAGGGTGCATATGGAAACAATAGTAGACAGAAAAATGTGGTTAAAACAGAATTTTATTGTTATGGCCCTCACAAATCTTATGTGAAGAAGTTTTCTAAATAGGTTATGATAAACTAAGCATACATGTTTTCACCTCTGGAAAAGTAGTCCTCCAGTTGAGATCGTGGATTAAAAGCAATGGTACCACATAATAACACAAATTATTTCCTGTCTGGCTTTTAAGGCTTTACCCACATTTATACCCATGTGTAGCTATGTGTGTATGTATTATAAGCTAGCATCCACATATGAGAGGGAACAAGCGGTTTTTTATCTTCCTGATTTGGAGTTGCCTTACTTAAGGGGGGAAGCAAAATGATAGGTATGACATGAAAGCAGGGAAGAGAGTGGGAGAGAGGTTCCGGCAGGGATGGGGGGTTTAGGGGATAGAAAAGATAAGGGGGAAGGAGAATCGTGAAGACACACTGTTGGGAAAATTCTATAATGATTTTTAATATCCTGCATGTTAATTTTAAAAATAAAATAAACGACTCTTTTCTAAATGCAAATTATTGGTCTGTTCTCAGACATATTAGGTCAGTAGCTCTGGGGAAGAGGCCCACAACTTTGACTTAAGATAGCTTGAGATGGCTTCAGAATCACTAGCTTGGAGCGATAATAAACAAACCACAAACTGATGAAGACATATTTTAAAATGACAGTAATCAGAAAGCTAAGAGCCATAAACCCACTTTAAGGTCCCAACATAGCCCTAATACAGAAAATCTATCAAAAGATCTTAGTTATAAGACAATTGCAGGTCAACATCTCAAAAATCCTTAACAGAATATTAGCAAGTTGAATTCAGTGAAACATAAAAAAGTCTATCATGGTTTAGCCCAGGAATATTGAAAAACCCATCAATGTAACTGCACATTATCAAAAAAGAGAATAAATATGATCATTTTAAGATNTAGGAAAAATATTTGACAAAATTCAACTGAAAATAAGTATTTTCAGTAAGCTAAAAATACATGGAAATTATCTCAACAAAGTAAATGAGATTTACAAAATCTCGGTTTCTATAATACTCAGCAGTGAACGGCTGGCTCTCTCTGTCTGGTATTATGAACATTGCAGATTCCCACCACTTACATTTAAATTGTATTGGGAGTCTTAGAACAAGAAAAAGAAATAAGGAGCACAAAGACTGTGAAAGGAAGAAAGTTGAAAGTAATTTTATTCATAATGCACATGATAGTGTATAAAATTCTCAATATATTTGTATATATTAGCAGAAAATAAAAACTAAAAAAACTAAATCGTCGTCACTGCTTCAAAACCCATAAAGAATACAAAAATAAATATAACTAAAATTATACTAGAAAATAAATGAAATTTGTCTGAAGACATGGACAAATATACCAAGTTGACACCATGTTAGAAAAGTTGCTATTAATATGATACCTCTTCACAAATTTCTAAGGATGCTACATGCAGTCAGTCAGAATCCCAACTGACTTTTCTTTGTGAAAATTGACAGTTTATAAAATGCCAAAAAGACCAAAGGTTTGGGGATAAAACAATTTCTGAGAAAGTTGGGACACTTGGATTGCCTGTTTTCAACCCTTGCTGTACAGGTGTGAGGATCAGCAACATGGACCTGTCATCAGGATGGACAAAGGAGGGGCTATGTCAAATGGAATCCAGGAACGGACACATACAGAGTCAACTGATTTTTTTTTTCTGATTTCATAAGGAAAGGATATTTTAAACAAATGTTGCTGACAAAAAAAATCAAAATACTATGAACTTTGCTCCCAATATACAAGAAACTAATTCAAAACAACCTCTGTATCCAATTTAAAGGGCTCAAGCTACATGATTCTAGAAGAAAACAGAAAAGAATCAGTCTTGGAATTGCCTAAAATTTTTTTGAGACAAAACTCAAAAGTATCACTCAGAAAAATCATTTCAAAATGGAAATCATCAAATTCATATTTTTCTCTTCCTCCAAAAATACAATTAAGTGAATGGAAAGGCAAAGCTCAGAAAACATACTCAGCTTATTTTTATTATATAAATTTAATAAATTATAATAATTTATAAATTATAAATTTATAAATCAGCTTATTTATAAAACAAATTAGCTTATTTTACAAAGTTCAAATTCATAGTTTCAAAAGAACTCCTACCAATTCACAACTAAGAGATGACTGCATTTTAAAAAGATTTAAAGCAGACATTTCATGAAAGGAGATGGTGAGGATGGCCAACAAGAATGTGGGAAAGAGATTAATACCCTTAGTCAGAAGGTAAAGGCATGAAGGAAACGTCCAGGACAAAGGAACTGTTCTCAATCTGGCTTGGGGTGTCATCTACATGTATGTGCCATGTGACAAAATTCACCACACTTTCTCCTTGAGACTTAGATCTCATTGTGGTGCATTTTACAGACCTTTAAAGGCGTACACACAACTTGCCTTCTTCTTGCTGGTTTCTTACTATGTGGTTATTTGTTCTTGAGAAGTCAATTTGTCTTTAAGTTGTTGGTCATTTGGCCATTTGCCTTCTGTTCACTCCTTATTCATTCACTCTCTTGTTCATTCACCATTGCATATGATGCTTTGGGCTCTGGAGAAATATATATATATAATATATATATATTATATATATTATATATGTATATATACGTCTGTCAGTTTGAAGATGACTGGGGAACATCGAGGGGGTGGAAAGTAGCGTGTCCAGTTCAGTTTAGGCAATTATAGCCCTGATAGAGGAGCAATTCATGGGACATCAACAGAGCAGAGCTGATTAGATACAGCTGAGGTAGAGGGGTACCCACAGGAGGAGAAATAAGAAAGTGCTTCCAGGGCTGGAGAGGTGGCTCAGAGGTTAAGAGCACTGGCTGCTCTTCCAGAGGTCCTGAGTTCAATTCCCAGCAACCACATGGTGGCTCACAACCATCTGTAATGAGATCTGGCGCCCTCTTCTGTACACATAATAAATAAATCTTTTTAAAAAAGAAAGTATACTTCCAGGTTCCCACTGCAGAGACAGAAAGGCCTGGCAATCTGTGTCACTCATCTTAAGGGTCACACTGACACTCTTATAACAAAAGACAGGTTAATAAGAAAAGGGTAGCAGACTTATTGAATCAAAGCTTTAAGACAATGGAGGCTTCAGAGATGAAGATCCAACGATCCAGGGGAAACCGGCCATTTTTATGTTTCGGTTCAACAGTCAGTTGTGTGGAAACGTAAGTGTGCAATGAGAATATGATTTAAAGGTAGCAGGCTAGGAGGGAGATCTAGGAAGTCCTGTCCCTTGTGATTCTTTTTCTTGGACTCCCGGGCAGCGTTCCTTCCTCCTGGGTATGGCGTGGGGCTTTCTGGAACAAGAGTCTTCAAGAAAAGAGAATGAATTCTCCAGGGTTCATAGCTTGCGTTGGGAAGGAAGAGTTCTATTTTCTAGATCTGGCCTTGGAGAAGCAGAACTCTGGTTCCTATGGCAGACAGGAAAAAGGGATGGGAGACAGGTAGGGAGAGAAAGCCAACAGGACCATACTGCCTACCCCCTCGAAAGTACCCAAAATACTGAGGCCAGGCTGTGCCCTGATCTAATTATTTCATATTGTGTAGAACTGGTTTCTTGGTTCTCAGACCTTGCTTTGCTCTGAGATGCTCCACTTCACAAGTATCTTTTGATTCCCTTTTAAGAATGGAGGTGTGTGCACCCTGCTAGCCACACTATTGGCACCCTTTGTCTGGCACCACCCATGAGGTACAGACCAATAATGAACGTCTTCCTCGAAGTAACAGACTGCCACCCTATACATTTATTAAGACTATAAGAGCACCTAGGAATATTAAAAACACACCAGGAAAACAAGGCTTGAGAACTTATCAAACATAGCAGACCAGAGAAAGGGTGCAGCTCCCCAACTGGTCTCTTAAAGAGATACACATCTAAGTCTGCAGTCATGACAGTCCCTGCTGTCCTGTGTTTGACATCCTAGTATGTATATCAAGGACCAAGAGGCAGAGACTTACCAACTCTTCCAGGAGCTTGCTGTCAGCCTGTCTTCCTATTTACCTGTCTGGACCTGCCATCCATCTATCTGACCATTTGTCTGGATCGGGTCCTTCCCTTTCACTTCTGTAACTGAACTCCACACTGGAACTCAACTCAAAGCTGTGACCTTCCATGGTCTGACTAGACAGCAGTAAACCTCCAGCTGGCTCACTGCCTCACCCTACAGACTCCCTAGCTTTCTTTCAGCTTCCCTATTTGGCCTCCAAGGCTTCTTTGAAAGTCTCTGTCTCTCTAACCATTTGTAGCATGTTCCTGCCTGCCACAGAGTCATATAAACACACAAACTCATATGCACACACATGCACGCACGCATATACACGCACCCACATGCACTGTGGGATCTGAGAGTTGATATCAGTAATTAAGATTGAAATAAAAAAATGTGTGCCTGCCTCAGCCAGTACTACCAAGGAAAATGGGTCTCTTTGTCAAACTGCTGCTAATAAAACCATGGAACCTTGTGAATTCCCTGTTGTTCAGTAAATTCTGACATTGAGGAAAGACATAAACATGTTGTCTATGTTTCTGTCATCACATGCTCAGGAAACTCAACATGACAAAGAGCCATCCTCCAGGATCTGCTGTTGTGTTCAACACTGTCTTAAGTGAGGAACTGAAAGATAATGTCCATTAATCAGGGAAAGACATACAAGAGGGCATATGTTAGGGCAGGAAGGGAGTGCAGGCAATGGCTAAGTGAAGATGATGACTTGTTGTTCGAATCTTAGATGGTCTTAAAATAAAAAACCTGGTACCTGATATTGGGGGTAAAAGCTGAAAGATCAGAGAAGCAGAGCAAGCCACAACTACCACCTATTACCTCATCAACTCCATGAATCCTCTGACTGAAATCCTGAGTCTTCACCCCAAAGGGTCTTAGCTGGGCTGCCTTAGTTCCTGTTTCCTCANGCCTTATATACCTGTCTCTGCCCTGCCATCACTTCCTGGGATTAAAGGTGTGTGTGCATTTCCCAATACTGGGAATAAAAGTGTGTGCCACCACTGCCTGGGGCTGTTTCTAGTGTGGCCTTGAACTCACAGAGATCCAGGCAGATCTCTGCCTCCCGAGTGATAGGATTAAGGGTGTGTGCTATCACTGTCTGGCCTCTAGGTCTAATCTAGTGGCTGGCTCTGTCCTCTGATCCTCAGGCAAGTTTAATAGGGTACACAATATATCACCACAATGACTTCTTTTGTGCACAAACGGACTCAAAGCACTAAATGAACCCGGAAAGGGAGTTCAAATAGGCAGTGGAGAATAATACTCAGATCACTGAATCTAACCTCCCTTCTGCATAGTGGGAGAAACAGGGGTTGGTTCCTGTGTATCTTTCATTTTTTCAGTCTCATCCACAAAATCGGCTCATTTCTTCTGACCCCTACCTTAAATTTCAAAGGAAGTGTCAAAACTGTGACTTGGTTGATATTTTGAAACTGGCCATTCCTAAACACAAGCTCCATCATCCCCGGTCATGGTGGGATGGAAGACCTGTGAGCTTGTGCTCAGGTTGACCTGAATTCTAATCCTTGCTCTGCCATTTGGAAGCCATCCTATCTTTTACAGTGCTGTGGAATACTCTATCAGAGAGAACCCAAAATGCACTAAAAGCTTACTAGGTAGTCTACATCAGTAGCCTGGTTTTCAGATGACGAAGGGGGCGAGTTTCACCAGCTAAACAGAACTAGGTAAAATCATGAATAAAACAGCAACCCCTGGACTCTGTTTCCCTCCTTGCTCTCTTCAAGGCCCAAGCCTTCTTTTTTTCATCATCAAATCTGCTCTCAGGAGAGGATGTGACATCAGTCCATAGAGTCTCTCTGTTAATGAGTTTACATCATCCCCCTTCTTTGCCTGCCTGGGGGGACTTCACATTCCAAACCTTCTGTGTAACAACAGAAGAATGGCTCCAATTGCAGGCTTTGTGAGCCTGTTAGAAGGCGCCTGGTGCATGGTAGGGCCCTTCCTGGGGCTGATGAAATCCTACCCACGTAGCACCAATCTCCCTTCCTCTAGGCCTCTGAGCCTGCAGCCGGAAGCAAAGGAGAACACTGTTTCACTACACCCAGTGCGTGCGTGTTCTCTGGCAGCTCTCACGATTCTTTCTCCCTTCCTCACGGATGAACCTCCTCCTCCCCCAAGCTATGTGGTTTTATTTTGGATTTTAATTATTTTGTTATTAGTAATAGTAATTCTCCGTAAGAGACAAATGGGGGGAAGGGGAGTATTTGTCTTTTATTTACTATTCTTTAGGTTAAATGACCACAGGTTAATTAAATTGAAAAGTGTCCCTCCAGGGATATACAAGGTCCCTGGTGGTCCAAGAAGGTAATAAAACCATGGTGAAACCGAAAGCATTATTGCATGCTGCTTTAGTCAGCAGCAGCAGTGTCCAAATACAAATTTAGTTAATTATTGGGTGATTCAGAACAGGTTTTCTGGGAATTTAATTATCAAAATGGTCTGTATGGTACTACTCTTGCTATGGGGCAAATAACGGAGTTGTCCAAGGGCCAGTGGCGTCATGTCCTGAGTAAGCACATCCACCCAGAAAGGGAATGTGCAACAAAGAATTCTGCTGTGCCTTTATCAAAGAAAATGTCTATCACAGCAACAACCTCTTTCGGAAGTGTGTGTGTGTGTGTGTGTGTGTGTGTGTGTGTGTGTGTGTCCATTTTCTATACTCCTTCACCCCGTTCCCATTAATTCATTAATTTTGTAAGTCTCTATCAGAGTCTTAAATTCTCCCAAACAATAGGGTAGACATCCTCAGCATCCGAGCAGCAACGAAATCAATAAGGACTTTGGAGGGAGGCAAGAAGAATGTTATGTGGTAATAGCAATTACTCACTGCAAGCAACCTAACCCATTTTTAATTTAATTTGGAGTGCCATGATTTCAGGATTCCAAATGCTAAGGTCATTTTAATCATGCAGATCCCATGTCTTATTGAATTGTGGCAGAGAATTACTTTGTGTGTATGTGTGTGTGTGTGTGTGTGACCCTGAGTTTGCAAGGACATGCTGGGCAAACAGCCAAGGTGCTGTGCGCTCAATAATAATAGTAATCTATACTTGAAGTTAGCGTAATGGCTATTAGTCATTGGTGATCTCGATGAGAGGAGGACCACCTCTTCAGACCTTGTAGCCATTAGAATCAACACTTCAGTGAATGAGAAACATCATCAAATAAACTGTCTCTCTTGGATGGTGCTAACTACGAAGTGAGACAGACAACAGAGTAAAGCTATGAAGAAATTAAATATGCAATGGAGAGGGGGACAGAGGATGATGAGGGTCTAGGAAGAGGAATGAAAAGAGTGAGTTTGCAATGAAAGGGAAACATCTTTGCAGGAGAGCTGACTTAGGGTGCACAATGAACAAGGACCTATTTTACTTTCCATGGAGAAAGGAGGAGGCTGGGGATCTACCTGGTGTAAAAAGGTAAATAGAGGCCTAAATCTTCATTCTCTTTCCTACTAGCTATAATGTCTTAAACTCACGTGACATGCCAAGAAGTTCACAAGCCTTTGAGTCATTTAATTTTTGCCACAATGAGTGAAATATACAT
>LZPO01027677.1:23822-25968 GCA_001675575.1 Neotoma lepida
TAATTACATCATTTCCCCCTTCCATTTCCTCCCTCTAGCCCTTCCCATGTCCCCCCTTTCAAAGTTACAGCCTCTTTTTTTTATTATTATTGTTACATATATGTATGCATAAATATATAAATACAGCCTCCTGCATCCTTTTTAGTGTTGCTTATGTGTATATGATTTCAGGACCGACTACTTGCTATTGTATAACAAATTAGGAGCTCATCTCAGGGAAAGACCAGTTCTCTCTCTCTCTCTCTCTCTCTCTCTCTCTCTCTCTCTCTCTCTCAGCAATCATTGGTTGCCTGTAGATCTTTGTCTAGGGTTGGGGCCCTTTGAGATTTCCAGCTTCCATGTTACCAAATTTATTGGTATCGTCGCTATTCTGGTCTCCTTAAGGCAGCCATATTACTGCAGTATCATGGGTATAGCTTCCCTGTCATTTCTAGGGGACACATTCTCACGGCAAACTCCCCAGTCCTCTGGCTCTTAGTATCTTTCNAGCCCCTCTTCTTCAATGTCCCTTGAGCCTTAGGTGAAGGAGTTGTGTTCTAGACATANCACTTGGAGCCAGGCACCCCACAATCATTTGTTTTGTGTATGTCCAGTTGTAGTTTTCTGTAATGGTCTCAGTTTGCTGCAAAAAGAAGCTTCTTTGATGGGGGCAGNGGTGGTGTGGTGAGTGCTACACTGTATAAAGATAAGTATTTAGAATGCAGTTAGGAATTACGCGGATCTGGTAAAGAAGTAGTTGTAGGTTTTCCTGTAAGATACATAAACTCACTAGCCTTGGGTAGTTGGCTATGTTTCCATTGCAAGGTATGGTTCCCCTCCTGTGTAGTGAGCCTTCAGTCTAAATTAGACAGCTGTTGGTTTCTCTCAAGACATGAGCACTACTCTTGTACCTTTAGACATCATAGACATATCTGGGTAGTACTATTGATTGCTTCCGCTTTTGGGAGCTTACATAGCACCTCTGGTACCACAAAAGACAGTCCTCAGGAAGGAGGCCCACAGGCATATCCAGGTCAAATCCTCTGAAATCCGTGTCTGAAGTGCATGGCATCTTCAGCAATAAGGACTTACCTTCAACCTCTATTATATGGAGTGAGGAAACCCAGACCAGAAAGACAAATGCCACGTGTTCTTTTTGTCTAGTTTCCCAGCTCCAAATCTTCCAGTGTGAATATATAACATGGAATAAACAAAGAAACCAGGAAAGTAAAAACAATCATAGCAGGAAGGAGCAGAAGAGAGGCAAAAAGCAAGATACTAGTAACATGAAGAAGGAAATGGGAAAAATTGGGTGGAGGCTTTNATTGGACGCAGGGGAGGGAAGTCAACAGAGGAGGGAGGGAGGAGGGATGAATAACACTACGAATATTTGGAAAGACTTTAAAGAAACATACTATTTTATATTTACCTAAAATAACATACAACACATACAAATGTATGTATACATATATAGATACAGCTGAAATAAAGTTATGGCACTTGAGATGACTGTTTTCCCCAAGAGCCATAGACCATTTAACAGAAACACAACACCTGGCATGAGGCACCTCTTTTCACGATCTAAGAGACCCCCCAAACAACATACGCTGTTATTGTTGCCTTTGTGCTGTGCTTCTTAATGTACTAGAGCCATCCCTTTGATACTAGAAGTATAGGTAGCATAGCAGAAGAAAAGTCACACAAAGAGTTTGCATGTTATGTATGAGTAAGAAAAATAGTGGTTTGGGACACATGTAGACAAAAGACTTTCATTTATCCATAGACAAATCAGCAAAATGTTAGGGAAAGATCTTAACAAAGCAATGTGGAATTGATCTCTAAAACACACAGGGAACTCTGCATACAAGCAAGAAAAGAACAGGAAACCCAAACAACAACAAGAAAGAACATGAACAGGCAACTGACAGATGGGAAAATTGAAGCAGCTAACNTGTACACAAAAGATATGCGTGCTCATTAGTAATGAGAGAATTGCAAGGGTGCTGTTTGTTTTTTACAAAATGAGATAGCATTTTTGCAGCATGCACCGACCCGATTGATAAAAATCAGAAAGTGCTGACAGGGATGTGGGGAAGTTTTCATCTTCACTGATGGTGACTTATAAATTGGTGAGAACATCCTGTAGAGCATTTAGTGAAATGAAATA
>LZPO01027677.1:40871-51542 GCA_001675575.1 Neotoma lepida
CGTTGCTGTGATAAAACATCAATGACTAAAAGAAACTGGGGAGGAAGGGGTTTATGACACCTTACATGTTATTGTCAATAATTGAGAGAAGCCGGGTCAAAAGTTCAAGGTGAGAACCTGGAGGCAGGGACCAAAGCAACACTGGAGGAACATGGCTTACTGTTTGCTTTCCATGGTTTGCTCAACTTGTTTCCCTATACCACCTAGGACCACCCAGCCAGGGGTAAACTACCCACAGTGGATGCCCTACAGACTTGCCTATTGGCAATCCTGTGGAGGCAATCACTCAATTAAGGTTCCCTTGTTCTTGGTTGTTTTTGTTCTTTTGGGGGGCCCCTGCTACCCAGCTCCCAAATAAATCACACATGGAGACTTATTATTTCTTCTGAATGCCCAGCCTTAGCTTGGCTTGCTTCTAGCCAGCTTTCTTAACTTTAAAATCTACCTTTTGCCTCTGGGCTTTTTCCTTTTCTTAGTTCTGTAATCTTACTTTCACTCTTACTTTGCGGCTGGCTNTGTGGCTAGGTAGCTGGCCCCTAGTGACCTCCTCTCCTTGTTCTCTTGNGCCTTCTTTTTTCTTTCTCCTCTCAAATTTCTCCTATTTATTCTCTTTGCCTGTCAGCCCTGTCTATCCTTTCTCTTGCCTTGCTGTTGGCCATTCAGCTTTTTATTAGACCATCAGGTGTTTTAGACAGGCACAGTAACACAGCTTCACAGAGTTAAACAAATGCAACATTTCCTCTTCCAGGTGACTCTAGCTTGTGTCAAGTTGACAAAACAAAACAAACAAAAACCATAACCAGCATACCTGTGTCATAGTGACCCTGAAGATTGTAATAACATCACAACTATGTTGAGAAGGCACAGGAATTGCAGAGAGTGGCCATGAAGGACTCCAGGCAGTGCGTTTTGGAGTAACGCTGCTCTTTACTCTAATCCTTTGAGGGCATCTTATCTGCTTAGAGGCATTAAAATTCATATCTAGATTTGGGACCTAATATCTACATTTCAAGATACACAGGACAGAACAAACGTTGATTGCTAAGGAGACAACTAGCCTTCCTGGGAGGTTGTGAGGGACGGCAAACCCCCTTCTGCACACAGCCTTCTGCCTGCAGCACAGGTTGTGTGGCCTAGAGCCTGCAGTGTGCTCTGGGCCGCTGAGTTCTGTGTCAGCTGGTGCCACAGAGGAGCCGCAGCCTCTGGAACACGTAGAGGCTTTGGTCCTCCACACCTAAAGGCTGAGGGAAGAGTGACAGAGAATAGTAATAAGAGCAAAGGAAAAAGCCTCCTTAATTGGTGGAGGGGAGTAACTGCAGACAAAGAGAGATTTTCTAGACCCAGGTGGCATCCTTCCCACTGGCTTCCCCTCCCTTTCATTTTCTATAAGCTTTTTTTAAAAATTTTTATTTTGTAAAGACTGACTTGTCAAGGCCTTCCTCTCTCCCTTTCTTGGCCTTTCTCTTTCCATATGTAAACATAGGGTGTGAGCTCTGTGGTTTGCCTTAGAGACCCAGTGATTTTAAAAAAAAAAAGTCTGCTTGAGTCTGGATCATTTCCATAGTATTGGAAGCATAAGACAGAGCTCAGAGTTCCACAGGAGAGAGCTGGCAAGTGAAGGGTTAAGGCTCTCACAGTGTATTAGAACTTGATTTATGGCATGGATCAAATTCATGTTCCTCTCAGGATCTGGTTTTGAGAAAACGAAATGACAATGTGCCAAGTATACAATCTAAAACGGTCATGTAGTATATTAGCATGCTACCCCGGCCTCTGGGGACAGGCATAAGGGGGGAACCTGCAAGATCCTGGGTTGCTGGGAAGTGTGGGAACAGCNTCTNCTTCTTCTTCAGCCTAAAGGTGTGTCTAGAAAGAAAGCATGGTCAACTATTGATGGCCCCAGGGATGGGCTACTCAGTTTGTGCTTGATAAAAATTCTTTGATTTTCCTAGTTTCTTCCATTTGCTCCCTGCTGTCAATCCTGTCCGTAGGTGTGGGCAGTGAGAGAGAACTCAGAATTCCAGCAGCCCAGCCTGTTACTTCCTACTTCTTTCTAAGCAGCACTAAGGGGCTCGTTTTGTTGCCCTTTTGTATTGCATTTTACGTTGAGTACACAAAAAAATTGCTTTTGAATATGAAAAAAAAATCATGAGATTTGGTGACCTTTCCAATTAAATCCAGTTTACACCTGTGTCTGGTGGACACTGGTGAGCATTTCCATTTCCCTCCAAGGGGATGGTGTGGGTCTCCTTATTTATCTTCTTATACAAACTGGTGAACACCCTCCTCTGCTAGCTCTGAGCGGTCACATCTTTTTACACCCAAGGCCAGCAGACATGGTCCTGATTCAAATGCTGCAGGCCTGAGAGCTATCGAGGATGGGGGTTTTAGTCAAAAGGATGAGGGGAGCCCGTGCATGTAAACACAGCCACCTAAAAATGAAAAAGGGAAGCCATCCAAAGAAAAGTCCCATGAAACAGAAGTGCCCGCGATTTTAATTATTATTAAAAAGAAGAAGAAGAATAACAGATGGAGAAAACAGAAGGCTCCGATGCATGGTCTGAAAGACAAAGGAAGGGGGTGGGGGAAATAAACGAGGTCTCAAGCCCAGNGCCTCACCTTGGCTGCAATTATCACGGGCATATTCTGCCCTGACAGGGTAGACATGGGTTTGATACAAAAGGGCTTTTTCATTTTTCCTTCCTGGAGTTTGTGAGTAACGGGCTTCCCAGGTGTCAATTACTCTGCTTCCTCCAAACAGAATTTTCCTCTCCCCGGCACGGCAAGAGCACTTAAGAAATAAAACCCCACTGGGTCCTCTGCAGCTGTCTTCTTCCTCTGCCTTGAGACTAGCCTTGGTGCTCTCGAGTTTGGAGGTGGGAAACAGGAAGAGAAAGGCGGAGGGGAACAAGAAATTTCCATTTCAGAATTGAGCAGCCCTCCAGCCTCACCTGGGACGAAAACATAGTCCCTTGCTGCCTTGCTCTGCAAGCCTGTCAATCAAAGACCCAGACAAAGGGCCATGTGCTCCCTTAAGCCATTTCAGACCTGCTAGAATACCTGAATGTGGACACATGAAAAGTCCCCAGNCAAGAGGGAATTCCTGACCTACAGGAAAGTAGACTCTGACTTCAGGGCCTCCAGGAGGGCACTGTCTGCAGAGAGCCAGTAACTCCTTTCCCCTAATGGTCTCCCCAAGAGAGCCAGAGTCCATCAAAAATGATTTGTCAAACTGAAGTAAAGCCATGGGTTACATTTGTGCTATGGGACAGCCCAAGAAGACATGCTTTGGAGAAGACGGAACTAAGTNCCCCCGNCCCCCTAAGATTTCAGTATATAGGGAAAGCNCCCATAATAGGTGACAAACACCCTAGTATGAATGAGTGTGCTCAGATTATGTTCCTATAAGAGTATTCTAATGAAATAACATATATAGGTCACTTTAGCCAATGCTCAAGATTGAAGGAACATTGGGATGAATATAAACGTTATAGAAACAGGACCATTAACCTGTGCCAAATGGATTTATCTAACTATGATAGCTTAGAATGATTTGGAGTAAGGGTCAATCATAGAAAGCCCCTAGGAGGAGGCATGGTTTGATTTGGAAAGTCAGCCAAAATAGAAATATAAAGGTATAGAAGTCACCCAGGAGCTGGAGAAGTGGCTCAGAGGTTAAGAGCACTGACTGTTCTTCCAGAGGTCCTGAGTTCAATTCCTAGCAACCACATGGTGGCTCACAACCATCTGTAATGAGATCTGGTGCCCTCTTCTGTATACACAATAAATAAACCTTAAAAAAAGAAAAGAAAAGAAAAGAAATCACCCAGATTCTTGCACTGCTTCCCATTTGGAGGCTTTTCCCTGCAGGGACAATATCAGCTGAGCCAGCACTTTTGACAAACCAGGCTGGAATGCATTGGAACTGTTTTGCTCACACTACCAGGACTGTTCTGTGTTCTCCCCAGGCTGTCCAGCCTCAACCTGTTCTCCTCCAATCACTTCTAGAAAGAGCAGCACGGATCTAAAACGTTCACTGGGTCTTCCTGCGGCTTCTCATCAGTTTGGAGGAAATGCACTCGCGCATGCGCAACACACACACACACACACACACACACACACACACACACACACACACACAGTTTACAGAATGCACTTTCCAGTCCCAACTCCCTTCCTCCCCAGGCCTAAACCTCTGAACCTCAGCTATACTCCCTCCTAGCCTCGAACAAGCACTTAACCCCCCAAATCTCCTTTGCCATATCACAAACCTGGCTACAGCTTTGGAAATTTTCCTTTCCCTTAGAAAGTAATCTGACCCCCAGACTAGTTTCCTTCCTGGCATGTGTCAGCACTGTTCTGCACTCTGTGGTGACCGCCCTGGCAAATGAGACACAGTCCCTGCACTTGTGGAGCACCCAGTTTGGTGGGACGAGACACAAGTCCAGCAAGCATGCATATACACGTGTGTGATAATTCAGCGTGGAGGGAGGGAATGTGATGGAAATAGTGAGGGGCGCTCACCCTAAGGGCGGTGAGGAGTGTGAGTAGGGCAGGCATGTATCCTGCTTAATGGAGTGGTTAGAGAATGAGGAGCCCTTTCCACACATGTCCTGTGCCCTGTCCTTCCCCATCACAGCAACAACAAGCAAGTGATAAGGGCACATATGCCTCTGCCTTCCAGGGGGGATTATAAATCTAACCATTTCCTCATCTCCTCCTCAGTATTTAACCTGGTATCTAGAATACATTGCTTGAGAAGTATTTGTTTGGTAAATGAGAGATTAAAAGGAGAAAGGCCTCAGTTTAAAGATCATCACAGTGGTCAAGTCAGAGAGATGATGATGAGAACTGGGAGATGCTGATGAGAGCTGAGAGATGCTGAGAGATGCTGAGAGCTGGGAGATGCTGAGAGCTGGGAGATGCTGAGAACTGAGAGATGCTGAGAGCTGGGAGATGCTGAGAACTGGGAGATGCTGATGAAAGCTGGGAGATGCTGAGAACTGGGAGATGCTGATG
Source organism: Neotoma lepida (assembly GCA_001675575.1). Lineage (NCBI taxonomy): Eukaryota > Metazoa > Chordata > Mammalia > Rodentia > Cricetidae > Neotoma > Neotoma lepida. Next base: position 45,891 of record LZPO01027677.1, read on the forward strand.
AGAGCTGGGAGATGCTGAGAGCTGGGAGATGCTGAGGGGAACTGAGAGATGCTGAGAGCTGGGAGATGCTGAGAGCTGGGAGATGCTGAGAGCTGGGAGATGATGGCTTAAGGGATGGGCACGTAAGGCTGAATATGGGGAGTGATACTGTAGAGGAACAATCAAGAGGAGCTAATGATCAACCAGAAAGCGGAGGAACTCAAGAAAGAGAGGGAACTTCCCTTCATAGCCTTGAAGACAGATTTCAGGGAAACTTGGAGACAGCAGTCACTCATTGCAGCCCTCCTGGACCCCCAGCGAGGTAACATTAGATAGCTCCTTGCTATTAAGCTGGGTGGCTACATTTAGCCAGTGAAATGCAGACAGGATGCTGGGTGTTACTGTCCAAACTGGNGTATGTACAGATATCTCCTAGTCAGGATTCTCAGGGCAATGTCTCCTCTTGGGCATGTCAACACCTTAGACTTCTTTGGATGTCACCTATTAAAGAGGGAAGAATCTTCGTGACCTGGCCACGACCAGGTCCCTGATGGGCACAGAGCTGAGTCTGCTCTTCTCCATTCCTGCACATCTGAAACTCTCTGAAGTTGCTTCAAGATTGAGAAGGGAATAAGATTTGGGAATTTCAGGGAAAAATAATGGCGTGGTGAGGGTTGGGAAAAATGGTCAATCTGATCTTTCTATAGTAGGAGGTATGGTTTTAGAGAAGAGTTTACAGAGCCGGGATGAGACAGACAGATATATAAGTGTCATTTATAGCTTAAGTGGAAAAGTAGTGTGAGTAGCAATTGACAGAAGAGGGGAGAAGTGGGAAGGACTTCTGCAAATCATGACATCTAGAAACCATGAAGAGGAATAGATCCAAAAGAGCAGACCAACATGGCACGCTGCAGAGGCCAGGAACTCAGCAGCTCACATCCCGTAGTAAGGTGTTGTGGAATATTTGTACACTGTGTGAAATGTATTCCTGTGATTGGTATAATAAAAAGCTGAATGGCCAGTAGCTAGGCAGGAAGTATAGACAGGATTTCCGGGGAGAGAAAGGAAGAGGAGGAGGAACCTAGGCCTGCATGAGACATGGGGAGGAAATAGGAGGTACAAGATGGAAGAGGGATAACGCCGCATGATAGAATGTAGAACATAAGTGGGTTAATTTAAGTTATAAGAGCTAGTGGGATAAGCCTAAGCTAATGGCAAAGCTTTCATAATTAATAAGAAGTCTCCGTGTCATTTTTTGGGAGCTGGCTGGTGGGACAGCCATGCTACAGCAAAGCCTGGAGGAGCTGAGTATTACCAGGGATGCTGGCAGTGCTGAGGCCAGGGTCAGGGCCAGATCACAGTGAGAGAAGAAGTCAGACTGTCACCTGATGTCATGAAAATACACAGAGGCAATGAGGAGAGACACCTTCTTGTTTCCTTCTGAAAGATACCAAAGTGGAAAGCTAAAAATGCTGCTCTCACATGGGTCTGGAGGGTGAGTGTCCATGGGGTGGCCCTGGAGGAGAATTGAAACACTCTGAAGGATGTGGTTAGGGACACATCTCATTAGCGGAGGGACTCCTTTCAGAGGAGACATCCTTGAATGAGAACGTAAGTGCANTGACTTCATAAAGGGTCAAGATGTAGAAAGAAAGAAAGAAAAGGCTCCAGGCAGAGGAGCAGGTGGCAAAGATTTGTCCCCACGAGGACCAGATCTGCCATTCAGCCTACACACTTGGAAGATTTCCTACCAGCCTGTAGTTCTTATTCCATTTTGAAACCCCCATTTACTCTAGAATTCTGTGTCCCCAGTTCTATGTACTTCTGCCCACCAAATCCTAAGACTGCGTCTGGTGTCATCCGCTTAGGACCTGGATGATGCTTGAGTTCTTGACGTAGATGTGATGATCATGTGAAAGCCAGACAGAGAAGCACCATCTTTACCACTGAGGCAGGAATCACAGGACACCTGTACTGGGGGGATAAGCTGCTTCTCTTGAGTTGTATATTCTCAGACATCTGGATTTTGGGATGGGAAAGGGAGATCTACTTGCTGACCCTGGCATAGAACCTGGAAGATAACAGGAGCACATCAAACGTAAGCAGCTCTCATTGAANTCCATATTAATAACGTTCCCATGGAGGGAACATGGTCATCTCCAAAAGCATTACTGCTGACTCTAAAGCCAAAGACTCTGGCACTACCACTGCTGAAAACCAGGACTTTCATGACAGGGATGCTTGAGGGGTCAGGATGGAAAGGGGGAAAGCCTGGGATTCCCATTAACAAAGGGAAAGACGAGGTCATCACTGCACTTTAATCATTTCTCCAGGTGAGGTGGTGTCCTTCAATTAGACTTGGTAAGACTGAAAGAAACCAAGTGTACGTGCAGCCTCAAACTTACATTCCATTTTTGCNTCACACTACCGATGGTTCCTAAGAATTCTTTTCACAAATCTTTTAATTATCTTGTAATATTAAACTGCATTGCAATTTATACTATGCGATTAGGCTAACTGTGGACTCAGGTTACGGTATCTAAAATATGCTTACTTACTTGTGTAATTTCAAAGCTCTATTTTCACTCTTTGTTTTTTAATTATGCAGAAGCCCCAATACATAAGAAACGAGACTGCCTGGCCTTCTCTGACCTCCCCGGGCTTAGTGATTCTTAACCACAGGAGCATGTTTACCAGAAGAATCTTGGAAAATAAAGCTCAATCCAGCCCAAGATTCTGATTCAGGAAGTCCAGGGTGTGTTTGGGACCCGTGTCTGTGCTGAAATGCCCTGGGGTGTTCTGGTGCACGGTTCCGATTAAGGTTTACTCATATGNCCCAGTTGTCTCTCCTGCCTCCCATCTGGGGCTCCACCCTTGGGTTTGCAGCCTGCATGTCATTTACAAACATATGCCCTGCCTTGGAGGGCCTGGGGCAGGTGCATGTGTTCTTTTTCAGTATGGGCAAGTGAGTGGTCTGTTTCTTGCCATCCTTATTAGATCACAGCCCTGCAGCCAGACAGCAGTGTAGAGCTTCTAAAAAAGTCATGCGAATTTGCCTTTAGGAACTGTTTCTGTATTTTTTTAAAGAACCTTCTATCTTTCCTTCCCTCTTTCTTAGGAAATTTGGTGTGGGAAGTACATGCTCACAGACTTGAATTGCTGATGCACAGAGAGGCTTGCTTTGTGGATGAGATTTTTGTTTTCACACTACTGGACATGGAAATGTGATCCTTGGATCCCTGCTTTCTTAGAGTGGCATTTCCCANGTCATGTGCGCTCAGCATCCTGGAGCTGTGTGCCTCACACTGGAGTTGAGTGACCCTGCTCTTCCCTCTAGGACATACAGGACATCAGAGATACAGCTGTGCCTCAGATGCTCCAGGAAAAGATTGAGCATTTGCTGATGTGCCTTAAAGTCCTGAGGGACACCGTGCTGTGCCTCAGATGCTCCAGGAAAAGATTGAGCATTTGCTGATGTGCCTTAAAGTCCTGAGGGACACCGTAGGACACAGATGCTCCCTGTGAAGGGACAGACCATGTGTCATCTTTGTGCTGCCAGAAGGTCATGGCAAATTAGCATTTGTCTTGGTCCCTTTCAGAGGGAGAGGAAATTCTGTCTCCAGATCACATTCGAATTCTAGACTTAATGTCTACACATATGATACTAAATCATAACCTGTCTCATAAAACCAAAGATCATGTCTTTCTATTGTTCTGTGACTTTATCTGTGGCCACATCTCACCTCTCTCCCCTGATTACAGGATTATCCATGGCTATCCTCACTTCCCACAATTCAGTACCTAGGGGGCCTTCAGCAACTTCAGATCAAATGAACAAAAGTACTTAGGAAAGTGGCCTCAAAGCATCTCCTAGTTACTGGTGCTGCAATTGTTGTCACCTGTAAATGGTACCAACCCTTGAGCCTTGTCCTTAACGGGCAACAAGGTAAAAGGTGGTCAAGTTGATTATCAAAAATATTCCTGTTGTTACGGATGGCTCCCTGAAAATGAACCGACTTTACCCTTTATCAGAGAATCTACTGCAGGCGTCACTATCTCAAAGTTCTGGAGATGCCAAGACAAAAGACAAGAACTGTGGNGACAATAAATAAGAAGAATGGTTTGGGAGTTTTGTCACTTGAGTATGTTAGATTTACGTAGATGTTGTAAAGGGCTCTAAGGGGCCATACATTCTAAAACACAACTGGCAACCATGTGACTGTGCATTGCCCAGAACGGGTAGATTCATCACTTTAATCTTCCAGGCCTTTCAATAATTTATTATTATTTATTTATATATTTTGTTTTTTTGAGACAGGGTTTCTCTGTGTAGCCCTGGCTGTCCTGGAACTCACTTTGTAGACCAGCCTGTCCTTGAACTCACAGAGATCTGCCTGCCTCTGCCTCCCAAGTGCTGGGATTAAATAATTTTCTTAATCAACAAAAATTGTCTNTACTTAATACGTATGTGTGGAATGGCTGAACCAAGCTAATTCGCATTTGCACTCCATCAATTCTATTTGCAGGCATTTAACCCTAGGAGGTGAGAAGACAAATGTGCAGAGGTAACACATTGAAAGTTCATGAAAACCACGCATGGTAGCTCATGTCTGCCATCTCAGTTCCAGGGAGGCAGGGGAGGATCGGAGATTAAGGAAAGCCTTGGCTGCATAGTATTTCATGATCAAGCTACATGAGAACCTGTCACCAAAAGGCAAAGCAAACAAACAAAAACAGAAGTTTGTGAACCAACAGAAATGTCCNTTTTTTGGGGGGAAGGTGTTTATCATTTATAAGATAATTTTTATAAACTAATATAAACTAATTAGTTTCTTATGGTTAAAGGAATCTTGCCAACGATAATCAGCAGTACTTCTTTTTTTCAGTGGGCAGGTAATTTTAAAATTACAGGCATCTTTGAGTCAATGAAGCATGGATTATCATAGAAATGTAGCCAACATACTGCTTTAAAAAAAGATCCTACAGACAGTCTATAGATAAGATCCCAAGTAGGCTAATGTATATGTTAATTTTTGAAGTAAGTGCAATAATTTGGGATTGTGACTGTTTCCGGATAGGTTCTAAGAACTTTAACTTTCTCTGTGGTTTTAAAAGTGAATTTACAGTGCCACATATTTTTAGGAAAAAAAGAAAGATAATTTCAAATAAACCTGGAGATTTGTCAACTTATTTTTCTCCAACAATGAGGCTATAACTTCAACTGAGAAGGATCCCGGGACTGGCCACCCATTAAGGAGGCAGGCGACAACCTCAGGAAGTGATAAGGCCATGGCCACCAGTCTATGGCCCCCAAAACTCAAGTCCACCATCCAGACAGTTTNCTGTGACCCCATTTGCCTGACTGAGCCTCTGTGTGACCTGTTTCCAGCTGAGCTTAGCCAGTAGGATCAGGAAGAATGCTGGAGGCCTTGTCAGAGAACCTGCTCTCAGAGGGGAGACCAAGGTGAAGGGACAAACTGGACATTATAAATGTGAAGTGCCCCCTACAGGCTCAAGTTGTGAGTGTTTAATTCCAGCAGATAGGCTGTTTTTGGAGATGGTGGAAACTTAGGAGGTGGGGCCTAGCTGGAGGAAGCTGATCAGTGGGCCAAGGTCTAGCATGGATCTTTGTGGGGATTTTTACCTCTGGCCACTTCCTGTATCGCTCCCTGA